>VZRV01000606.1:1188077-1250856 GCA_013398115.1 Falcunculus frontatus | reverse complement strand
ACCTTGGTGGGAATCTGACGCCAGCCATCTTGCCACCTCACTCCCAGGAACTGGATCTCTTGAGCAGGTCCCTTGACTTTGCTCTTCTTGATGGCGAAACCGGCTTCCAGGAGAATCTGGATGATCTCTCCTTTCTCAAATACTTCTGCTCTGGTGTTCCCCCACACAATGATGTCATCAATGTACTGCAGATGTTCTGGAGCCTCACCCTTTTCCAGAGCAGTCCGGATCAGTCCATGGCAGATGGTAGGACTGCGCTTCCACCCCTGGGGCAGTCGGTTCCAGGTGTACTGCACGCCCCTCCAGGTGAAGGCAAACTGGGGCCTGCATTCTGCTGCTAGAGGAATGGAGAAAAAGGCGTTGGCAATGTCAATAGTGGCATACCACTTCGCTGCTTTGGACTTCAGCTCGTACTGGAGCTCCAGCATGTCCAGCACAGCAGTGCTCAGTCAGTAGAGCATGAGACTCTTAATCTCAGGGTCATCCCTATAAGAGTTTTGCTGCTCTTATTGGTGGTGTTCCCTTTCCACTAGTTGCCGTTTTCTGATAGATGATCCCTTGCTTCATCTTTGTCTGCCTATGAACTGGGTTCCTAAATACCCAGCTCAATCTGATAATGTCATGGCTGTTGTGGCAAATATTGCCATATGTACCCATGCTCATTTGAATGGGAATTTGAATATGTGATAGATGCAAAATTTAGCTCAGATTCCTTGTTTTTACATTACTTGGCTGGGTGTTTGTGAAATGTAGTTACCTTCATTTGGCTCTTATTATTCTTCGTGACTTGTCTAGGCCCACCGACTGTATTTAGAGTGTCTTTCTTTTTTTATGGAGGGGATGCTGTTTATGTCTGCTCAGTGAAACCCTTTGAGTAAGCAGTATGTGGTAATGCGAAGTCCCCAAGCCCTTGCAGCTGGCAGGAGCTCCCTTGAAAAGCTATTTTCTAGAAATTACCAGTATATATTATTTTAGTTGGGTTCTGTCCTTGGATGGTTTCATGATACCCGAAGTTAGTCACCTTAACTGCTCTGCTCTTGTAACATCCTTTCTGTCCTGGGTTACTATATCCAGCCTGGTTCCCTGCTCCTTATCTGACAAGAACACAGCTTTAATTTCATGCTTCAGGTTCTTAGATACAAATGCACCTATCCTGGATGTAATTGTCTAGAGCCTTAAACATTTTCAGAGAATTCCATTTTTTGTCGAGTTATACATGGCTTTTTGGGAAAGTTAGCATAGGTGCCAAACTATCTGGACAAAGCACCTTGTAACAGACCTGGAAACAAGTCTGTGCTTCCTGCTCCCTGCACCTCAGCTGATGTCAGTGTTCCCATGTCATATTGTGCTCTTACAAGCCACCAAACAGAATCCCAAAGGACAGATGAGAATGGAGCATAAACTGCTGTTTGTCTTATAGAAGATTTAACTTTATTTTTGGGACCAAGCTGGAACCAATACCTGTTGAAATCAGATGTAATACAGTTGTTGACATAGAAAATTTACGAAATGTGAAGAGAATGTTCCAGTACATGAAAATACTTTGCATGTTTTTTTACATATATTTATGCAAGTTTTATGCTCTCATTAAATTAAGCTGAATGTCATTGTAATAACTCTTAGGGTCTGTTCTTCTCTCTGTCCCCCTTTTTTTGTACAATATCAGTTCTGTAGTGGAAGTCAAGTACTAGTTTGTACTTAGCTTGAATCTTGTAGATACATTGTAGCTTTTGTATATAACTGTGTCACTGTCTGAATAGCTAGTTAATTTTATAATAATTAACTTTAGTTAAATATTAAATCTAGTAAAATTTTGATATTTTTTCCTATCCTGAATGATTCAATTACTAGAAGACTAAACAGTCCAAGAAATTTTCCATCTGTACATAATATGCATATTGTACAAAAACTACTTCAAGAAAGTAATTTGTAATAAAATTTTGAAATTAATACCTTAAAGAATGTTTTTTGGAAAAGCATTTTAAGCACTTTTGTCAGTTTTTGTGTAAAGTCCCCATAGTACCAGAGGTAACGGAACTACCTCTGAACTTGGTAAGTAGCTTCTGTGTAGTATATCTGTTGATATAGTGGTGCCAAAAAGATAAGATACATGGTGATCTCTTCTTGCTGCTTGTGTATATTCCCATAATTAGTTTTTAGCTGTTTTGCAAATGCAGAAGGGAAAGACGAAATAGTCTTGGGAAGACAAAGGATGCCTTGATCTAAAGATTATTGAGTTTTGTTATAGTGTGGATTTTTCATATCCAAAAGAATTTCCAAAGAAAGAAATATGAAAAATTCTAATGTACTTAAAATAATTCTAAGGAAATGGGAGCATTGAAATATCCTTATTTTAAGTCTGTGTTACGTGCCACTGGTTACTTGTGAAATACAGCCTTGACTGTGAAGAAGAGGTATTTGAGTTAACACTGATGTGGAAAACAAGTACTTGCCATCACCCCACCCTTTAGAATAGTCTTGTGTTTTAGAGCAAGGGGAGGTTTTAGGCAAAGGGGAATTATGATCATCTAGTCTGCAGTCTGACATGTTAGTTGGTTATTTATGGGTCAAGCCCAGAAGTTTGGTTTTAGTCATACATATTTTTGTGAAGGATTTATATGATTAAATGGAAAATATAAAATGCGAAGTCTAATCAGTCATGGGTACAGAGGAAATATTAAGAATTTCAAGCAGTACTTAATTAAAGGAGAAAGATTGTGTAGGAAACAAGGAGAAATAAAAATATTCTTTGTTGTGTTGTATTATGAACGAGTTACTAAATTTGGCACACATTTATATTGTCAACTGAATAGTACAACAAAGAGTTCTTTACATTGCTTTTTTCTAATTCCCTAGCTGTAACCAGGACAACGTGTTTCCTTAATGTCAGATGATGTTTGTATCTAAATTTCTTTGAAAAGGAACTATCTTCTATATATGTTGGGCATTTGCTTTTATCACCTTTATTTTGAAATAATTCCTAGTTCTGTTTCTTTTGATATCTTGCAGTTAACTAGACAAAAATGAAAATGTGTTAAATACATCCAGCAAATAGTAGAAAAATAGCTATTCCAGAATGCCTTTTGAAGTAAGGACAAGTCAAGATCTAAATAGACATTGTGGTATTGATGAGTGTCAAAAACGTACGCATCTACAAGTCCAGAATGGGAATTAGTCTTTGGAAGATAAAAAACTTTCTATTATTGTTAACAGTGGTAGTTTGCTGCTTTGATCTCTGAAAGCATTGTCTCTTATGTTGTAATATATTTTTAGATTGCATGTTTTTTATAATTTATTGCTGTGCCACACCCCACATCCCCCTCCCGCCCCTCCCCCGAAAAAAAAAAAAACCTCTGGGACAAAAGGCACTACTTAATTTATTGTATGATTAATCATGTAGCAAGATCTGTAGCTAAACAGCCCAATATTTGCTTTTCAGTGTCTTAACTGAAACTGTCTGGATTAAAATTTTATTTGTATTGCTTGTGAGCCTAGGGCTGAATTTTTAGGAAAGGCTTTTTTGGCTGAAATCCTGAAGTGTAGTAGTGAGTGAAATGTAGTAGTGAATGAAATGAAGAAAAAACACTTCGAAAAAACAAATTAACAATTTTCTTCGAACTTCTAATGAGAAAGTCTGTAACTGTCATCTCTTAGAATGGGGACTTGAAATTAGATATGACTTTATGTAAGCATGACTGAGGAAGGAGTCAAGAGTTTCCCTAGCATGAGATGGGTGTGGTTTTTTTAAACTTCATTAATCAATATTCATTATGACCCAAAAACTAATTTACAAACTGAAAGCTGTACTTGGCAAAAAAATAGAGCTATAGTTTTGTGTAGTTTCCTCCTCTGAAGAGTTTGTCAGCAGTGAATATACAATACTCTTAGCTCCTGGATACAAGATAAACTTTTTCATAGTACCGGTAGAAAGGTTTAGGAGTTATCAGCTGCAGAATGGGGGAGAGTGTTCACTGAAGTTGCTCCTGTTAGCAGCTGTTGTTGCTGTGATGGTGTAGGTATTGGTGAGAATGGTTGACTTGCCTCTAGTCATACCAAAGACTATCTCAAGATGCAAACCTGTCACAGGTGTAAATAGTGGTTATTTTAACTCTGAACTTAGGAGATGGTAACTGCTTAAGAAAATAGAAATTTTTAGTGGGCTTTCAAAACATATCACTAAGATTTGATTATATATTAATTATTCATGAATTTGTCACTGATAAATTTATTTATTTCAATATATTTAGGCAAAAAATGACATTAGCTAGCTTCACAGAAATATTGTATAGGCAGACTTTAAGACTTTATAATACATATCAAGTAGTAAATGCAAAATGCCCTTGTCCCCAAATTTTATTCATAGAGAAGTTCTATACAGCAGGGATGGGTCTAGAGTCCAGCAGTGCAGGAAGAGAGGCTTTTTGGATCTACTTGTAGATGTTTGTCTGAAATTCCCTAGCAACTTGCCTTCTTGATTTCTGAGTTTCCTGGACTTTATCTGTGTAATATCTATTCATTCATAGAAATTCTGAGTTGAATGATGTATGTACTTAAACTGAGCCAAGGGGGAAAGGTGCTTAAGCCCTGGCTTGCTGGGATAATTCTGGAGTCTGAACAAAGGTTTGTGTTCCTGAGTTTACCAAATTACAGTTAAGAACCTGCATGTGCTGGTCAGCAGCAGGCTCAGTAGGAGTCAGCAGTGTGCCCTGACAGCCCAGAGAACAAACCCCTTCCTGGAGTGCCTCAAACTCAGCATCACCAGCTGGTCACAGAGGTGACTGTCCCGCTGTACAGCCTCAGGGTGGCCTCACCTTGAGCTCTGTGTGCTGCCCTGGGCCCCACAGCTGAAGAATGAGGGTAAAGGATGTGAATGTGTCCAGAGGAGGACAACGAAGGTGGTGAAAGGGCTGGAGGCAATGTCCCGTTTGAAGGGACTGAGGACTTTGGGCTTTTTTCATTTGGAGAAAAGGAGTCTGAGGGGTGACCTCACAGCTCTCTACAGCTTCCTGAGGAGGGGACAAGGAGAGGGAGATGCTGAGCTCTTTGCCCTGGTATTCAGGGATAGGGGAATATGGTTCAAAGCTGTACCACAGGAGGCTTACAGTGGACATTAGGAAGCATTTCTTTACTAAGAGGGTGGTCAAACACCGCAACAGGCTTCTTACAGGAGGTGAATGCCCCAAGCCTGTCAGTGTGTAAGAGGCATTTGGAGAATGCCCTTAGTAACATGCTTTGACTTCTGGTCAGCCCTGAATTGGTCAGGCAGTTGGACTATATGGTCAGTGTAGGTTGGCCAAAACTGCTACCCTGCATCTAGGAGACTTAGATTCACTTATTTCTCAACCTGAGAACATAATACACCTGTAGTTCCCAGCATCGAAGATGATGACGAAAACACCAGGCTATAAGCAACTTGAAGATGTGTTGTTTTTTCTCCATTAAAACTTTAAAACTTGATATTAAAAAATGTCAGAATATGAGATTAAAAAGGTGAAAAGATGAATCATCACTGAAATCTGAGCATTAGAATACTTAGTATTGAGAATGCTGACTTAAAATTCTGACATATCAAATATTGCTTCTTTATTTTACTGTAAACACTAATTTTTATTCTTCCAAATCTTGATGGCTAGTCCTGGGACCAGCTCTCTAGCCTGATCCTTCTGTTGGTTAAGTGTTAAACTGATTTTTTTCAGGAGAATGCCTGAAGCTACTGGGGAAATTGCAACACTTTGTATTGTATGTACCCCAATTTACTTAGTTGGGTACTTTTAATCTAAACTTAGGCACCTTATTTCCTTCTGAGTTGCTGCAAGCAGCAGCTGGCTCCCTGTGGCTGTCCTGCAGAGTTGTGATCTATGCATTGGCTGGATGGAGTGCCCGGATATTTTTTAGGAGTTCTGGACTGACTTGCACTAGTTTTTAAAGCACTGCGATGTCTACATTACACCTTAGTGTATAGGAGTCTGGTTTTGACAATGAAAAATATAATAACTTTGTGTTTACTAAGCAGTCTGATGTGAAAGGGGCAACAATGGGCCAGTCTTAAGAGCACTGACCTCTTAAAACTCTTAAACACTGAAATATTTTGAAAGAAATTGCCTTGCTGTGGCATTGTCAATGTTTAATTCCAAGTTTGTGCTCTTCGCAATAATACAGGTTGCGTATCAGTTTAAGTGTTTACCTTCACCTTGTTTATTTCTACTTGTCCCTTGAATAGCGAAACATTTTGCAGTAGCTTCATGTGAGAGAGAGGTAGTTTTAAACTATCTTTTATTATCAAGGACGTGGTAATCCAAATGTCTCCTTTGAACACACTAATTGGAACATAATCGTACAAGTGATTATAAAGGCAAATGCCAAGTCCTGTGGCACACTGCTGATTAGGGGAGGGAGAATAACTTTTGACTTGTTTTGTGATAGAACCTTAATATTTTGAGTTACAAATGTGTCTGGAATTTTGATATGTTTCAGTAGTTAATTCTGCATTCTTTGTTGTTGTTAGGAGCTGAAACTGCCATTTACTTTTTTAAGTGGGCATATTCATGAACTTCGGATTCATGTGCCATGGACGAAATTGGGATCAGAACCAGTTGTCATCACTATCAATACAATGGAATGCATCTTGAAGTTAAAGGATGGTGCTCAGGTAAGAAATGTGATGAATACTTTTCCAGCATTGTGAGGTTCACGAGAATAAGAGCTTCTATAGGTCACTTTCTTGAAAGCCTTCTGAAGAATCTGCCATGTGAAGCTGGGATCCCTTTTATTTTCTGAGAGGCTAATATTGTTCTTCTTGTCATAGCTAGTATCTTCCTTCATGCTTATTTTTAAACTCTTATTAGCTCTAGCTATGTTCTTGTAGATGTGAAAGCAAGTTAAGAGTGCTCTGTTAGATTCTTCCTATGACTAGAGAAGAAATGGATTTCAAGAGCAGTGTAGCATCCTATGTGCTTCCAGGTTCTGCCTCCCAAGAAGCAGTGCTGGTTGCTTGAGTCAGCTGTATGTGGCACAGCTCAGCATTGGGCGTTTTTCAAAACTTGTGTTGTTATTATTGAAGGAATGCTTTGAAGATCCTGGAGTCTAATTAATTTTTACTTTTGGAAGTTATAGTGCTTCCTTGAGTGTACTTGGAAGACTTCTTTTATGTAAGGGTCTTCAGGGATTCTTTTTCTTTAGGTTGCTCAGAATAATTTGTGCATTAGGCTGTTTTCACAGGTTCAGGAAAGGTTTCCTTCTGACACAGTAAAGCTGAAATATGCAGTGGCTCAATTTTTGTCATGTGTCTAGCTTCGTTAACCGAAAGTACTTGGTTGTATTAATGTTGAACTTGTGGGACTTTTTTTTTAATCAGTATGGTGCTTTAATTCTAGAGAGGCTTACCAAGTTTGCTTGTTGGTTTTTTTAAAGCCTTGTTCACATTTCAGTTTCAACAGTCCTTCACTTATATTAAGGATCATGCAAATAAAAATTCCAGTTGGTGAAAAACTCAGGTAGGGTCCTTGATGAGCTGTTAACATTTAACATCAATAACTGGGTACAAGGCAGCAAGAACATTGGAAAACACTTTCTTGTTATGTTTGATATTTCTTATTATATTCTTTTACAGTTAGAGAGCTAAGAGGCTTTTTTGCTGGGGTAGAAATCTCTAGTCCTAGCCACCCACAGAGGACATGCTTGCATTCTGTAGTTACACTTAATCTGTGTGCATATGTGCACGTGCATATATACAGACCAACAGCCAAATACTAAGTACTTTTCCAATGTTAAGGTAAGCTTTTGAGACCAGATGTTCCATGAGAAGTGTGTTTTTGGAAGCAGCAAATTACAACTAATTATGAGTTGCAGAAAAGGATTTGTAGCCCAGGACTTTGTGCAACCCAGAACTAATATTTGATATTAGCAGATGGCTACTGCTGGAATGATCAGATTTCCTGCTTGCATGGTATCTGAAACTTAAATTTTGTGGTGCATACATCAAAAGGTCAAGTGTCATGAATGTAAAGCACTCTCAAAACAAGTATTTGTTACAGATGTTTAAGATTCGGAGGCAAGAAAAGAGTTTTGAAAATTGCAACTGACATTTGAACAAATTATTCATTGGTATGTATGCTCAGGAGGGTAAAATTTGGGTCTGTGCCATAGAAGGATTATCTTTGACTAACAAGAATGTAGATGAAAACACTTTTATAGTGTTTTCTGAGGATATGGTTTAAAAAGTTGACAAGTTGTATTTCATTTTTTAAATTACTCTTTTAAAGTGTTCAAAGTATGGCAGTGTATTTGGCTAAAACCAATTGTTATAAAAATTTCTGTAATCAGTGAATAAAAAATATGAATGAAGTGAAATATTTCTGTGGAAAATGGTAGTAAAATGAACTTACAATGAGTTTAGCTCCAGTTGGAACTGTTCTGCCAAGAACTTCATATCAGTGAAGAGCATAATTAGCAAGAAAGTTTAGTTTAGTTCTCAAACTGATTGGCTTGATCCTGTATTTCCTTCCTCAGGTGAAACCTCTAATGAGCACATGCATAATTTCACCTGAGCAAAAAATAAAGTTCTTGACCTCTACTTAGTGAGATGTGTTTTCTTTGGAAAGGTGCTATTTCAAACAGTGTTTCTGTTGAAGATATATGAAGATTAAAATACATGAAGCTATTGTCCAGTGGACCCTACAGATTTTGTAAAAAGGAAGAGAGAGTTATGCTCACGTTTTTGAAGAGTATCAGTTCCCTTGAGTGCTTTTGTATATATATATGCTTTACTGTGATGCTGTGTCACTGTTAGTTCAGCTTCAGTGTTAGTTTAGTTAGGGTTTTTTTTATTGCTTATGCTTACTGCAGCAACTTCTCAGCTAAGTTTGCATTAGACAGTAATGGCTCAACTTCTAGTTTTATGCAAAAATTCTTTTTCTAAGCTGAAGTGTTTTATAAGTAGTAAGTTCACTTGATGTACAAAATCCAGAATTATACAGAATTAGTGGTATTTACATTTTAAAGGTCATTGCTTTTCCCTTTTTTCTTCAGT
The DNA here is from genome assembly GCA_013398115.1 of Falcunculus frontatus. NCBI lineage: Eukaryota > Metazoa > Chordata > Aves > Passeriformes > Falcunculus > Falcunculus frontatus. The sequence goes on along the minus strand of VZRV01000606.1, from coordinate 1,241,828 downwards.
GCTTTTTTCCCTTTTTTTTTCCTTTTCTACATCTGATACTACTGCTTCTAAAAACCAAATGTTAAATGTGGCTATTTTACAAGAAAATTAAACTGAAGTGCATCAGGAACAGAACTTTGCAGTGATTGAAGTGGTGTTCTGTTGAACATGCTTTGTATGTGTACTTTTGGTTATGAGTTAGGTTAGTGTCAGTACTTGAAACAGTATTTGGCTATGAGGTGTTTCACATTTGCTTTTTGATGTCTGTCAGCCTAATGCAACTGTGCCTGGCTTTTTTTTTTCCCGCTTGGACTAATCTTCTGCAGCACTGAGTTTTAAGTATGAGCATTTATAATATTCTCAAATATGTTGGTATGGTTTTTGAATCTGTTCTTAAACATTTAAATGTGATTCTGAAGTTTGCTTGACTTGTATTTAAGTTACAGTAATTGACTGTCCTGACGCTGTTCTCCACGAGTGCTATGTTTTGTTTTAGAAGGTGGTTAAAGTTCCAGCTCTATATTCTTCTCAGTACCTATCTCTATATATTAAATCTCTGGACTTCATAGGGAATTGAAAACACTTTTTTAAACCTGTGTTGGTTGCTGTTTTACATCCGAGAGGTTTTCTCCCTTTGTCCTGTTGGACTGTTCTTAAGTCTTTTCTCTTCTACACAAATTCTCTTTTTTTTTTTTTGAGCTCTTCAAAATTCTTTGCTCCCTTCTCTTTCCCTCTCTATGCTAAGGTATCTCTATGCCCAAACCAGAGGCTTTAAATTCAGGTAGTGCAAATTGGGAAGGACAAGCCTGTAAGTCCATGTCTGTTTTCTTCACCTTCCTGCCATTATAACTAACCACAAGACTATTCTTCATGTTCAGCCTTGAATTTTGTGGTTTTTCTTCTTGGAACTGATGCAAATGAGGAGATCAAGGAGAAATGTGTTATTTGTATTACTGCTTCACATTTGAGTCCTTGTCTTTAAGCAGAACACAGTGCATAAGAAATAAGCTGATGTATATGAAGACTCTCTGTACTCCAGGGATAATTAATTATGGAATTGGGGAAGACTGTTAGGTCGAAGCACTTAGAGTGGCACAGGGAAACCAAGCAGTTTAGATCAGCATACAGACAATTTAGCACTGCTTCTTTCATGAGGCATTACAAAGAAAGTTGTCAAGGTATATATTAACTTTGTGGAAAACTGGAGAACAGCCCACAAGCATGCCTGTCAGAATACCAGACACATTCTTACCTGACAATTGGTAAAGACTGCCACCAAAGAATGCTGGAAGCAGAAATTGGTCTTGACCGGGAAGTGATTGAGATGAGAGATAAGGTGTGTTGACAGATTATGCAGGACTTTGAAGGTGAAGACAGAAGGCTTTTGTTTGAGGGTATAGTTATATAAAGTCTTTTTGCTTAGGTGGTAAAGTTAGCTCCAGATCTGAAGCAGTGCTTTAGTGGTTTTTTTCCCTCACCTGCGTTGTAGTAGCTTGCCGTGGCGCTATCTGTCCAGCCAGCGAGGTGACCACAAGCTCCGGGCACCCGCCCGCACGGGAGGGGATGAAGGAGGCTGCTCGCAGGGTGCAGGAGGTTGGCGAAGCTCCCGCACGGGATCACCCGGCCCACTGGTGGTAAGGGCACGTGGAGGAGGCAGAAAGAAAGAGGAGGGACTTCTTCGTGGAAAACAAGGAGAGGGCTTATTGAGGGTAAGGGTCCAACAGAAATCCAGGGAAGGGCACTATGAAGCCAAGAAGTGCCTTTGACAGGGGGTTTTATACCCCTACGAAAAGGGAGGGGAAAATATGAAACAGCCAATAATGCAGGGACATGGGGATTGTACTAAGGCGGGAAAAGGGGTACAAAGCCAATGGGGAATTACGTGGGAGGGGAGAAGTAACATGGGCCAATGGGGGGGTCGAGGAACACAGAACTTTCAGAGGGAGAACCAAATATAGGGGAGAAGGGGAGGAGATGGCGGTGGCCAGTTATGGGGATATGATCTGCATACCCTGCGTGGCTATCAGACCAATGCACCTGCTGGTCCACTTGGTATTGCTGGCTGTGGCACCGGCCATGGCACACTGCAACATCAGTTCGGTCAAATGTGGCTGTATGGACAGGCAGTGCTGTTTTTTTTCCATTTGAGTCTATAAGTCTGCTGTTCTGTGACAGGAAAAATATGGTAAGACTTGAAATCAGAAGACTTAGCTAACAGTCTTTAGTGGCTCACCTTTATGCTTTTTATTTGCTCATGTGGAAGCTCAGGGTCTTTATTTTTAAAATAAATTTCATTTGGTACTTACTTTCATAGTAGTATATTTAGTTCAGTAAATCTGATATTGAGTTTTAGCTCTTGTATGAAAATTTAAGGTGAAAGTTATGTTGAGAATTGGTCTGTAGGAAGCAAACTATGTTACCAGCTAGTGTTGAATCATATCAGGTTGAGTATGACATTCTTACTAAGATGACATTCTTACTAAGCAGCCAGTTCACGATGTTTTTAATTGTGTTTTAATAGATTAATATAAGAAAAAAGAGGATTTTATGTTTCTGTGTGTGCATGCATACAAATTAGTGTATATATAAGTAACAATAAAAATTTTCCATATTATTTTGAATTTAAACAAATTGCTCTGTGCAAATCAGACCATAATTTAGTGTTTTCCAAAGGTTCAGGAAGGTTTGGCAGTGTCTTTTGTTGCGTTTTGTGCCATTTTCTGTCAAGAACTCCTGTCTGAAGAGTTCTTGTGTTTTCTGTGAATTGCTTTATGTGAACAAAAGTGTTTTAGGTAGGAGGTTCTCTTCCAAGGATATTATCCTTTTAAGGGATAAATACCATGCCCCACAAATCTCGTGCAAAAACATTTAGTAAACTTGCTCTTTCAATAGAGGAAGTAGTAAAGGCAGGCTGTAACAGATGCTAGAAAAGGCCTTGCAGCATTTGGTTCAGACACTTTGTCGTCTTTCTCCAGTGATTTCAAATGAGAGGCTTAGGAGGAGATGAGCAGCTTTGCTTAAAGCTGGATAAATACTCTCATGTAGTAGCTGGACATGCAAGAGTGACCATGTAATTTACCTATTTTTGTTCCTACTAACCACTTTAATAGACTTTAATAGACTTTAAAAGCAAAGTATCTGATGCTTTAGACTGCAGTAATGCTGCTTATGAAAGAAGAAATTGCCTCTGTGAATTTGTTCAAAGACTCTGCAGGCATATTCCTTAATACTCTAGCTGTAGGAGTCTTGCCACTGCCCTTGTGTTGCCTCAGTCTGAATACCTGTCTTGTTTACCTCAATGCTGTTACTGATGTTACACAATCTTAATACCTGTTGTAATAATGACCAGGCGGATTTTGGAACCGTGGAACCATTTAGGTTGGAAAGAACCTTTAAGATCATCAAGTCTGTTAACTGTTTTGACAACATCAAAAGATTTTCTTGACAAGAACTGCATGCAAAATCTGAGCTGTTTTCAATAGCTTTTTTTGTTCAAATGAATGCACTTTGCACGTTATGAAGAGAAAGCACGGTAAGGGTATGGCCCAGTGTTGGTGTAGGTGTTGCAAGTTAAGGAAGCTGCCAGGAGCTGTGTGTGGTTAAGAGTTTTCCCTTCAGTTCCTGTAGCAGCTGGAGCAATAGTATCTAGTGAATAAATGTTGCCTTTTCTCATGTTGTTTTTTGAACAAGATGTTCTCTATGTACCTCTTTGTGGTGGTGTTCAGATCAAGTTTGTGATTTTGAAGAAACTCCTGGCTGTTCAGGCTTACTGTGCGTTGACCTCTGTTACAGGGTTGTCTCAGAACTAATGGGCTGGATACCTTTCTTGTCAAACTACCATTCTCCTAGAGCACATGAAAAGGAAAATGTGCTGCAGACATTAATTGAAATGAGAAGAGCACAAGATTGTGTGAGTTGGTAATAGAATCAATATCCTGTCGTGGATCACCAGGCGTGGTGTGTCTTACATTGGGAGCACAGTGAATCCCATGAGATGTGTTTTCTTTTTTCAGAAGCTGTTCTGGCAGTCTAGGTTCAAAAAGTCTACATCTAACCTACGTTTAATGCCTGCTTGTCTGTTTTTCTAGTTAGTGTGTCTGGGACAGTAGGCATCTCACAAAATATCTAATTATGGATATGTGCAAGCACCACTTTTTTTTCTTCCTCTCCTCCTTTGTGAAAGCACATCCCTCTAGTGCTCATTGAAGCTTTAGAAAAATTGCATGTTCTTCTTATCTAAGGGTTCAGAAAAGGGTTTATAGGGTAAGAAAATGGAATCTGAGCTTCCAAAATAATGGATTTCTATCACTCTGTTAATTTTTATAATGATTTAAGTAGCAAGCCTTCTGCAAACAATCTGGAATTGCTTTCTCAGAATGTCATCTCACTCAAACTAGAAGAAAAAGGAAAACTGTCTGTGATAGTCAAGCAGGTCCTGTATGATCAGTGCTTGATATCTGCTTGATATTTGACACTGACGGGAGGCAGCAAATTAATTACTCGTATTCTACTTCCAGCAGTGTTTTGAACTCTGTATCAACAGTAGAACATTCTGGTATGAGATTATTTGTCAAGAAGACTTCAGTGTAAATTGGAAGAATTTTAGGCATATGAGAATGCAGTGATATCTTAATAAGGAAGATAATGGACACCGGCACAACCAAGCAGTGCAGCTGTACTTCAGATTGTCAACGAATTTCTTTCTTAGGCATTTTGGTGGGTTGACCCTGGATGGCTGTCAGGTGCCCATCAGAGAGCTCTATCACTCCCCTTCTCAGCTAGACAGGAGAGAAAATATAATGAACGGCTCATGGGTTGAGATAAAGATAGGGGCAGATCACTCACCAGTTACTGTCATGTGCAAAACAGACCTGACTTGGGGAAATTAATTAAATTTTTTACCAATCATATCAGAGTAGGATAATGAAAAGTAAACCCAAATCTTAAAAATACCTTCCCCCACCACTACCATCTTCACTCTATTGCTGATTCTCTGCCTCCTTGACAGTGGCACAGGGGACAGCAAGTGGGGGTTGTGGTTAGTTTATCACACTGCTGCTGCTTCCTCCTTAGTGGGAGGGCTTCTCCCCCTGCTCCAGGGTGGGGTTCCTCTCATGAAGGACAGTCCTCCACAAACCTCTCCAGTGTGAGTCCTTTCCATGGGCTGCAGTTCTTCATGAACTGCTCTTGCATGGGTCTCTTCCCTGGTGTGCAGTCCTTCAGGAACAGCCCAAGGGATCCCAAGTCCTGCCAGCAAACCTGTTCCAGTGTGGCCTCCTCTCCCCACGAGTCTACAGGTGCTGCCAGGAGCCTGCTCCACTGTGGGCTTCCCACGGCATCACAGCTTCCTTCAGGCATCCACCCGCTCTGGTGTAGGGTTCTTCATGGGCTGCAGGTGGATCTCTGCTCCACCATGGGCTGTAGTGGCACAGCTGCCTCACCATGATCTTCACCATGAGCTTCAGGGGGATCTCTGCTCCATGCCTGGAGCAAGCACCTCTTCCCTATCTTTCACTGGCTTTGGTGTTTTCAGGGTTCTTTAGCTCCCATGTCCTTATTTCTCTCTGCTCTGGCTGTAATTGCTTCTGTCCAACAGTTTTTTTTTTCGTCTTAAATCTCTTTCCTGGTAATTACCACTGATGGCCTTGGCCAGTGGCAGATCTGTCTTGGAGCTGGTATGGCCTCCATCGGACATATGGGAAGCTTCTAGCAGCTTCTCTCAAAGCCACCCCTGTAGATCCCTGCTACCAAAACCTTGCCTTGCAAACCCAGTCCAGGCATGAACCAGTGAAGTCCTTTTGTCCCTCATACTTTTTCTGGTGTTTATTTTGTGCTCCTATGTACTGTAGAATCTATTGCAGTACTGGTAGAGAGTAAGAAGTTTCTGCTTTTCACATTTTGGAAGTATAGCTCAAATTCCTGTTGTCTTGTTCTTTCCATTGCCTGAACTGTTGCTTTCTAACCTGACGGTTTTCTTTGGTTTGCAAAAAGTGATTGAAAGACAGTCCTCATAATGCAGTGCTGGTAGCTGAAAAGCCAACATGACATGGCTGTATTATCTTATAGCTACTATCTCAGTGCAGAACTGCTGTATAAAAACAACTCTTTTTCAGCATTAGTAATGCCTGCCGACTGTTGGGATTTGGTTGGAACTGTTCAAGGCCTCAGGTTCCTTAGCTGCCTTGTCATAATTTACAGTACTTAATCTTTTCGTATACTCATACAGTCGGTTTGTCTTAGGGGTATGGACTAGGCTTCTTGTCATCTATTCCAAGTTGCCTTCTTGCTTTTCTATAATTTAAGTATTTAGCATTAAGGATTGTTTGGGGTTTTTTATTACTATTTGGGTGTATTGGCATAGACTGGCTCTTTGCCTTTTTAAGATGTCAGTTTTGTTTTGGGAAACATGCCCTTGCCAAAAAGGAAATAACACTTTTCAAGTTTTAAGCAACTCATTGCCCTCCAAAAAACCAGTTTATTTGTCCTTTGAATTCAAGAAGGACAGAAATTTGTTTACTTACTTATAAATGTGGATTATATACATTAATGTCTCAATTCTTTATACACAGTCTACATGAACTTTCTTTTAACTGCCAAATCAATGTCCCAGGTTTGAAGTCTGGATTTGGACCTCTTTTTGAAATGCTTCTGTGGTGCTAGTACTATACCTCAATTTATAACCTTCCTATAGGTTGTTGAGAAGCCTTGCAGCTGCAGACACTGCAGCTTCAATTTTCTTCCTTCAGCTGGTAAATTTTGAGGTAGCCAGATTGAAACATGCATATCCTACAACCAAGAGAGCTCTTCCGGAGTCTTGCTTTAGTGTCCCAAGTATATTTATTAAAGTAGGTACTAAATAATTTATATTAGATTTATGGTGTTGTTAGCTTACTACAAGATGCTTGTTTGGAGCATGACTTTAGAAGTTTTTTAGCCTGATGTGGAACATCAGTTGGGATTCTGTATTTCTCAAGTAGCAAGAGGAAAGGATAATGCAGATGGGAGTAGTACGTGAAGGAATACTGAGGCACCTAAATGGACAAATGGGTTAGGTGAGAAGAGATTAAAAAACCTGATGGATGTGAAGGGGAAGGTTGGTTTTTTTGGGGGTAGTGCCTGCTGGTGATCCTTTAAGTTTTCATGTCTTTACAGGTAATTCTAAATAGATTGTTTAATCAGGTGAGGGTAGCACACTTACATGAAGAATTCTACTTGTTTGCCTTGGAACACCTGACTACCTGAGAAATATCTCACTTATTTTGGTGGAACCTTTTCAGGATGCCGTATTTTGGAAAGAAGTAGTCCTAATTTTAGACGTGTTGGAGTAGTTTTCCATATGTGTATATTTTTTTGGGAATCCTGCATAGTGCTGAATTTATTGAATCTGTCATAATATTTCAGACCTAGTAGTTTAATATGTTATTATTTTCTCCTATGCTTTGAAAAAAATGTTTTCAGAGCAGATTGCGACAACACAGTTATTGCATGGGTTTGTTCTAAAATAGAAGTGGATATGGGGCTTGCTGTTTTCTGGATCAACTTGTATTTCAGCAGAAATCAGTGCTTTATGTGACATGTGTTTTGGATTTGTACTTTTTAAAAGCCTTGTGCTTTTGGACAGACACTCTTAAATTAATCTGTGGTTCTCACTATTTTTGTTAATTCCCCTGATTTTTTCTTATCCTGTTCTTTTACGTGTGTTGTTTTTTCTTTAAAATACTTAAACTCTGGGCACTGGCTTCCTAGCTAGATTCCTCCTTTCTACTTAGAATTTCAGGGTAACTATAACTGTGCTTTGACTATTGGCTGTAGAAAGTGATTCCCTTTCTTTTTGGAATCTCTTCACTCATCCACGTGTTGTCTAAGCGTATCCTTGTCTGATCAGTCTCATTCCACTAAATTATATATCGAGTAGGTATCAGCTGACCTACTGAACTGACCTCTCTGAACTATAGCCAGTGCTTTATTTTTTTCCCAAGAGTTGTGTTTTGGGACTAGAGAGTATCCAAGACCCAGTGTCTATATTGCAATGCAGTGTCAATGCACTTGGCAATTTTAACATTGGTAACTCAACACAGAGAGTGAAGCAGCAGAATGGGTTCATTTTTAAAACTGAGTTGTTTGGGAAATGACATGGTGAGAATTCAGAATCTCAGAATTTAGTTTTAAATCAGTAAATGTTTATAAACGTTCTTTTTTTTTTTTAATACTGTCTTTGTTGATGGAAAATATTTATTTTCATTTGCTGAAAGTTTAAGTGTTATGAGCTTGTTGCATATGGGCTACTGCTTCTGAAAACAAGAGCTAGATAGCAATCTATGAGACTTTTCCTGGAACTGGAGTGTATTAGGATTAGAGATTTATTGGCATAGAAGGTGCAAACTGTGCTTGGGAGTGTGTTCTGACAAGCATTTCTCCATATCTTAGTTGTGGAAACTTGTATATTGTTGAACATACTGTTATCAAATAGGGCATAAGTAACAGTCAACCCATTTATCTCTCCCTGTCTCCTCCACCTTCCTTTTTTATTTCTGCTTCAATAGCATTCTCTAAAACTACTTCTAGAATCTGGCTGTAACTTGCCACTGGTAAGTCATGCTCCATTAAGAAAAGAAAAATTGAAAATCAAATTATGTGAGCCAACAGCTGTTTGACCCCCAGATACGCACATTTCTCTTTATTTATGCACATGAAAACTAATAAACCTATGCTAAATGCCTGTGTTAACAAAGTATGTCTTACTTGTTTTAACCAAAAGCAGTGCTTCTCAGCATGACGAATCATATTTCTGTGCTCATCTCTGTACAAGTTCTGGCCTGCAGTACAATTTCACTCCAGTGAGCTGCCTCTTACACCTTTTGCGCTTAGAATCTGTACATATCTCACTTTGCTTGTGAAGTAGTTTGAATATTGACAGTTTCAGTAGCCTTGCCCATGTGAAAGGGAAGAGTGTTTGTCTCAGAGGAAGCCCATGTTCCTTCTTTAAAACTCATTTAAATAACTGTAGTTCTTTATTTTCTACTTTTTTGTTCTAGATTCCTTTGCTCGGGGGATTGTGATGTTACTTAACGAGTGAGGAAGCAGCAACCCCGCTTACCTTTTGTACTGCCCTGCTATAGCAGCTCATTCTCAATACATACCTTTGTGTGGGTGTATATATGTGTGTATGTATTTATGACTATTAAAGACAACTTCCCATCTGACTTTTTAATTTCATTATTGCTTGATGGTAAGAAGGAACAGTTAGGACAGGAAATATGGATTACACTCAGTACATAGGTAAACAGTTGTTTTGCATTTGTTATAATTTCACGATAATCCAGTCAGTAAGGCAGTGAGAGCAGGCAGGAGCCATTTTCTGATTGTTTTGTAGGCAGGCACTGTCACATGTGCCCAGCTGAATGGTAGTCAGTGTATATTTAACTTGCTTCCATCAAACAAAACCACTTTTGTTTTCCTGAAGTTCTTTCATGGGCCCATCTTCACACGTTCTGTGATCACTAGAAAACTGCAGACCCCAGACTATTTTACACTACATAGTACAGCTATGCTCTGGGAAGTTCAAGAGTGTGAATGTTATGGTTGTTTATAAAGCAAATCACCTGAATATGCTGTGTGGCAAGAGGAGATGATATATAAGAGTTTCCTAGGCTGCAAAACAAACTTGTAAACTGAATGTCAGGTTGAACTCCTGGCAAAGCACCGGTTAGAAAGTGAATTGTTGAAATGTAAATAATAGTTTTGTTCTGTACCAGCTATGATAGTATCCAGTAATTTTCCAGTGAAGTGGCTGTGCTGCTGGGGAATTGAAGGAATTACATATAGTAAACCAACATCATAGCAAGAAAATGGACGGCATAATTTAAATATTAGAGCTAATGCAACATTGAGCGATTTAACTTGTATTTTAGAACTGTGGAGTATGTTGTGGGTCTCAAAATTGTGGATTGGAACGTGAGTGCAATAGAACTGCTTTTAGTGCAGCTTAATAGGCTGTATTTCTGGAAAAAATTCCGAATAGTCAACGGGTTAGTAGGTGAAAAAAACCTACTCATACCTCTAACTAATGCTAGTGATTTGCATGTGCTTATATACTTCAGATGAGTTTACCTGTGTTAAACTGTTTATTGCCTCTGGGATATGTGTGAGTACAAAAAGGGTTTATGTGTCTAGGTACATGAGCTTTCTAAAATCTTCTTTGAGTGCTCATGTTCAAGAAAACTTTGTCAAACTGACTGGTACCTCCAAAAGGTGACAGGGCTGTTGGCTGTTCAGGTCTTCTGGACATTCATTCCTGACACAGGTCCCCTTGAAGGTAATTCTCTGGCTCTGTATGTCATGCTTTTATTATCACATCAAAATTAGCAGGGAAAATAGCACGTATCTTGCCAGAAACTTCTGTGTTAATACATAATGATTTTTGAAATATGTAACCTAAATGCCAACACTTATAAAGATAATTTCAAGTGTTCTATTTGTAAATTTATGCACTGGGAGGCTATCCATGGAGATGGAGAGGAGAGTGATACAAGCTCATCTATTTGAGTAACCGTGCTGCAGAATAGTCCTGGACAAGAAACTAACTGAGTTGGTCTGTGCTAGGCAGCCAGCAGATCTGTTCCTCCCTGCCACAGCCCCTTTACTTCCCGTTGGTGTATACGAAGCATTTGGAGAGCAGAAGCTGGCGTATCACTGATGAGACTGCATTTGCTGTTAGGCAGCTCAGGGTTTAAACCTACACCAGCTGCTTTTAGAATAAGGTTGCCATAGCATGTCTTCACTGTTCATAGTGGTGCACCAGGTAGAAAAGATTGTTTGGTTTCTTTTTTGCTGTGGTTAATTTGGTAAATTAGTATTTGGGAGTGATGTCATGGTGTGTATTCCTGAATATTGGAAAGGAACCCATTTGCACAGGAACAGAGTCTGACAGTGATTGCTGCAATGTAAGAGTTGAAGCTCAGATACCACAACATTGCTGGTTTATGTTCCAAAAAATAGGTTTACTGAGACAAATACAAGTACTAACGTGAATGGTGTATTTGTCTTTATAAAGTACAGAGGACCTGTTCTGATGTGTAGATCCAGTTGTATAAAGTAGAAGGATTAAGAGTAATTCCTGTCCATTTACTGATCTTTACTCAACTTTTTCCCTGATCTACTTACAGCAAGGAAATTTAGTGCCAATAGTCAGTGTCTTTGTTCCAAGGTACAGGGAGAAAGGGTTTATATATCATCTTTGGCATAATTCCTAGAAGTTTAGGGTCATATTATGATTCAGCTTTCTCGGTGTAGGTCTGGACTACTTCAATTGATTTACTTTGGAGTAATTCCAGATTTATCCCAATCCAGCTGACATCAAATCAGGACCCTACAATCCAGCTTTGTTTCATGTAGTTGGGCGAAGAGTTTGGATTTGTGTGGTTTAATGGGGAATGAGGTGAGGTAATGCATTTAAAAATACTTCTTTGGAGAGGAAGTAGTTTTTCCTCATTTGTTGATAGATTAAAGCATAGATAAATTTGTTGGAATGTATTTTAGCTCCTCATTACAGCAGAACCTACTATTTGAGAATGGGCATGATTACAGATTTTGTAGTGGAAAAATCCTGTAATTTATTCACCTTCAGTAAAAGCATCTTAAAATTCCAAAAGACAAAATACTCCTAATTCTTTCAGTACAAAGTATACTCTGACATTATAGCTTGTTCTTTTTGGAAGGAGTAGTATTTTCTCTAAAAGGTTATAATTGAATTATAAATTATTGGATACAACTTAAGCAGAAGAATTCCCTTTACTCACCTATTGCTTGTGACTTACCTTGCAATACCTGCACTTGAAGAGTGGTTCCTGCTAAATAATTTTGTTGCATAACTGATGTAGATTGTGTTTTATTTTGAACATTTATGGATAATAATAAATTCAATCTCAGCTTCACTTCTTCCAAGAGGTAAATGTTTAGGTTTAAATGTGTGCTTTCTTTTCTAAGGAAAAGTTGTTGTCTTCCCTCTTTACAGGCCATAGAACCTCAGGGAAATTGTGCTGTGCTACTGGCAATACTCTGGACCATCTAGTCTTGCTCCAGCTGTTACGAAAGCATGAATTTCAAATGTAAATATTTATTTCTTTGCCTCTGGAGAAAATTGAACAAACTTGATTTCTCTATTGAGAAATAGGAATTTTTCTTTCTTCCCTCTCTTCCGGCATGTTTCAGTGGTTCTGCCACTGACTTGCTAAGAAACTGTATTCTGAGGCCCTCACCTTGGCTTCAAGGGATCCACTTGGTTTCCTTTACACATGCAAAGTTCTACAGAGCCCAGAATGCTATGGGGTTTTATCCTTCATTTTCAGTTAAAGTCCTTATGAATTGCCCCTAAATGGAGGATGAACAGTGCAAAACTACTTTTCCTTTTTGATTTTATATGCGTGAATCATTCTTCTGGAAGATTTTGTCATGTAAAGGGTTCTATTGATTTGAGTTACTTAATCTGCAAGTATTTTCAGTTAAAGCTGAAAATGTCTTTTGGTTTCATTAGATATCAAAGCATGTTAGGCCTGTTAACCTCTCAGCATTATTCAATATTTCAGATTAGTTTAGGGTTTCCAGAAGTGAATTAACAGCTGCTGCAGCAGCAGTAGTGTGTGATTACTTAGAATTAAACTCCAAGATCATTAGTCGTGGTGTTCTAGAAGTGTGTTGGTAATGCAGGACTGCTTTTCAAAGAACCGCAGTGGTTTTCCATGAAGTTCTAGGAGGTGGGAGGCCTCCTGATCAATGCAATCGGTGTTGCTCTGGTGTCTGCTATGGGGAGCACATTAGACAGCAGTGTTCCAGTTCTTGGGTGGGTGGGCTGCTTTCAGGTTTGTTTTTTATTCCCAATGGCAGGAGAGTGTCATATTTCACAGCTTCTGGAACACTCTGTAGGTGAATATCATCTGGATTGTGTTGTAAATGTGTGTAGTTCTGCTGCCTTCTGGAAGTCTCTGCCTTCCTGTATCTCTACTGGATTCCAGGTGTTTAAGCTTTCTACCCTGCAGTTTTTCCCCAACAGGGCCTGATGAAGACCTGAGAAAGAGGGCAGACAGAGGTGTGCTGCTGACTCCATACAATTCATTCAGCCTGTTCTTGATGGTCCTCTTCCCATATGTTCCTCAGCTGTGGACAGTGATGATGTTGTGGGATAAATGCATTGTTCTGGCAGTGGGAAGTGGACATCTTTCCTGGAAGCTCTTCAACTCTTTTCCCAGCATGCATTTAAAGATGGGCTTATTATATGATGAGGGAGAGGCTGTAAGCCCCGTAGATAAAATGGTTGTGGGGAGCAGACTGCCTGCTCCACTGCAGTCATCTGGTGTGCAGCTGAGGTTCTTAGGAGAGGCAGCCAAAGGGAACAAGCTAGATGAATTGTCCTGCCACACTGCATATGGCCTGTGGGTTATGAGTTGTTCATCGTAGATATTTGCTTATGATCCTTAAGAACATTAAGATTTTGCAGTAAAACTTTAGAAAAATACTTAACAGCATGAAAAAAATCTGCTTAAGCCACAATGAACTCTCTAATTCTTTTTACCAGCCTTTCACAAAGAGAGAGCATCTGGTGGACAGAATAGATCAGAGTCCTGAGTGCATATGCTAGTGGTTTCATTGTCATCAACAGACATTACATTTTTGTTGATTTATTTTGTGCAATGACTAAAACTTCATTTCCTGCTCTGTTAAGGATGTTCTACTTTGCTTGACTTGTACAAAAATGAAGTGTGGTTGTTGTATCCATATAAAAGTTGAAAGCAATTGTGTGGCATGGAGTTAATGGTGGACATATCTTTTATCTACTTACGTGTATGCACCAGTTCTTTTCATCTGAAATCCTCTAGTTGTTGATGATGCTAAGTCTTGTGCAGTTAACTTTCCCTTCTCAGGACTGTAATCTAAAGGTCAAGATGCTGTAATCTATTCTTCATTTATTGCGTATCAAAGAGTATTCATCTCATAAATGTGGCTTATAAAACTGTAGTTTATTACCCATATACCAATTGTTTAAGCACTTCTGTTCTCAGTCAAGTAGAACCAAGTGAACTGTTCATGTAGTTGTAGGAAAGTCAGAGATTCACTTCTACTGGTGTCTGTATAATCCATCAAACTTAAAAAAAAAAAGAGTATGCTATAGTGGCTCAGTCATTTTACTTCTGGCATTTTTGATGAAAACATAATTTCTGAAAAATTGTGTTTTTAGTGTCTCTTTTGTCTTGGGGTAAAAAAACCCAAACAAGATACTGCATTTGGAACAGCACAGGGTGGTATTTTTTCTGCTTGTCAAAGCAGGGCCCTCATGTGTTTGGTCCTATTCAATACTGAGCTGTATCTAATTGAACTGCTCCTGTGTTGTGTGTGAAGTGTAGCTTGGATGTCTGGTTCTCTATTCTGGATTGTTCCTGGCTGTGTTTCCTCAACAGCGTTGCTCTCTTTTTCTCTGAAGTGCCTGATGAGGTACATGAGTCCTATGGTTACATGGCACCACCAGGGAGATGTTCTTTTGGAGGAGAGAACTGGCTACACTCAGAGCTTGTGTGTCTTGCGGATACATTTTTTATTTTCGGGTGGATGCTTTCTTGTGTGTGAAAACAGCAGAGTACTTTCATCACACAAAATAAAGTTGTGCTGCCTTCAGTAATGTTGGAAAACTTTATTTGAAACAGAAATAGCAAAATACAAATTTTCAGAAATCTGAAAGTGAACTTTGATTTGTCCAACTAAATGTTTCTTTTTCCACCGCTTTTCATCTTGATCTTGTACTAAAAGCAAGTATCAAGGTTGTGAAACCTCAGGAGCCTGACTCAGTGAATTGGCCTGTATGTTAGTATCCAGTGAGGGACTTGCCTCAGAACTGCCAGCTTATGAGCACTCATCTTCCCTTTGGCTGTGCTGGACCAGGCTAGAGGTTGATCATTCTGGCCCACAGATTCTTAGTTTGGGATGCAATTATAAGATTCCAACTCTGTTTAAGGGTAAACTGCAGCTAATTTCAAACTAGTATTAAATATCTTTACACATTGTTCAACCAATCTGGTGATTATACTAATACCAAGATCCTATCCTACCCTTGGCACCAGTGGGATTGGTATGAGTTCTGTGAATGTTGCTTGTTAATAGAAGATGGGTCCTGGCTCCTGAAGTATTTTTTATGATCTGCTGACACTGGTGTTTCATGATTTCAGATTTAGTAGGCTTCTGAGTTCTCCTAAGCAGAGAACAATCTGATGTGTTCGCTTCTCATCTTTTGTGGGTAACAACTTGTAGGCAGTTTGCTGGTTCCAGAATATATGGCTAATGCCACAAGGAGAGAGAAAGCTGAGGGAATTGCAGCTAGCAGTTATGAAGAGATACCCTGCTTGTGAGATTCCACTCTAACAGAAACATTAAGGAAGCATGGTGTGGTGGGATTGAGCTTTTTGAGTGGTGGTGCCCTTCTTTCAACTTGTCCTGTCCTGTTCTGCTTGAAAAGAGTTAAAACGGCATCACACACATACCTGTTCCATTCTTGCCACTTCCTTCTGCCTCATCTTAAAATGATCTTAATGGTTCTTTTTTTTTCTGTCCTAGTGTTTTTGATCCCTGTTTTTATGATTGTAATATTCTTGTATATCTTTACCCAATTAAAACTCCTAATAGTGATACTTGTGTCTTTAACATGTCGCACACTAGTATACTTTTGTTTTTCCATTTGAAAAAAATTATTTCTTGGATTTGTGCAAAAGGCTTGCTATATAGGCAGAAAGCAAGGACATACTTAGGTGATTGTTATGCTCTTTTCAGTTTTCATTCCTGTCTCTAAGGAGACATGTAATGCTTTAAGTGATTTATAAAGTAGCCTTGTAAACACATTCAGGTCATAATAGCGTTATAACTTCCTTTGTACATGATTGTTTACATCATTGAACACTCTGGTAATGAATTCAAGTGTGGTATGATCCTTACATTTGTGCTGACTCAATGTAACTTCTTGCATTAATCACATCTTGATATTTGTTTCTGTTCTTGAATATAAATTCATATGAGGTTTACTGCTGTTACTGAGTAAGAAATGGTTTTGTTCATGCAAGGTTATCTTCCTTTTTCCTGCAATTTAAGAAACACAAGTATATTCCCGAACACATAATTTGCCTTTGCTCTGGTTTTGGTTCACTACAATGTGCAGCCTGTTCAAAAGAACAGGGACTTAATCTGTGTCCTGTTCTGATTCTGAAAGACGTCATGTATGTAAAATCAAATACTGAAGTGTGGTGCTACTTGGTTTTGACTATATACTGGTTAATCGGTAAAGATTCTAAATGAGTGACAGATCAGTCTTGCATGGTGTAGAGATTTTTTTTTTTTAATTTGTCTTGCACTGTGGTTTCAGATCTTGTTTTTAGCAATTGTAGGAGAGCAGGCGAGAAGGCATGGAAGGGAGGAGAACAGGAATGCTTATTGACATTCAGGTCAGCTCATGCATGTAGCAATTTGGTAGGCTAGAACATTATCACAGTTATTCTTGAGAGATCTCTCAGGTAGTTAAATCTATTTTCAGCTTTCTGTTCAACACGTACTTCAGATCACCACTTGCTGTCATACTTGCTGCTTTGTAAGGTGCTGTTCTGCTTCCTGAGCTTATTCTTTGCCTTTCCAAACTCTCCTTCCCTGCTTCAACCACCTCTTTCATTTAACAAACCACAGTGCTTCAATTGCTACTTCATTTTGAAGGTTAATATAGATTTATTGGAGCTATTGCATAATTGATTTTATTTTAATTAAAGGAGTGCTAGACATGAATAGCATAAGCACACTCCCTGTCAGAAAGGCAGCCCTTAGAAAATTCTGCAGTTCTAAACCAGTTTCTATAAATATTTGCTCTATTCAGAATCCTGATCTAAACTAGGCTGAAAATTAGCATAGGAACTGATTAGAAGACAGAGGTAAATCTTCCCAATTCTTACAGTAGTTGGAAATGTTTATTTCTTCAAGATTAATGCATCTTAAGGATTGAGAAGTATTTATCTGACAAAATAAGTTATATAGTACTGTTTCTTTGAGTTTAATTTTATGTGATAAAAATTCAAATTTGGATTTTATTTGGATGAATCTCATAATTTTAAAAAAATTGAACACTTGCGCACTTTCTTGTGGGAGTTTCAAAGTACTTTGGTTTGGTAGTAGAGAGTGTGCATGGAGTTTTTTGATGTTGGTATCTTTTTTCTGGCAGTAAAATGCAAATAATAGTTGTCTTTATCATACTTCAGTTTATAAATGAAATTGTTTATAAACTCTCACATGAAAAAGTTTTTAATGAATACCAGTTTATTTTGGGAAAAATTGCCTTTTCTTTATCCTCTTGGGAATGCTACTTTTGTCATGTTTTTCTCTTTATTCTTTTGGGAGCTTTAATTTCTAAAAGAATGCTATTTCATGTACTGTTTAAATATTTGATGTTTTATCCAAAGCTTCTCATATATATATATATGTATCTATAAAACCACTTTATACTCTCACTAGAATGTTAAATATTTAAGACTGAAGTCAGTACATCACTGTAATGTCATGCCATTTATGATCCATTTTATTAAGCCATTGCTTTCCCGGTCTCTTAATTAAAATAGCCCCTTTCATGAGAACAAAGCTATATACTCAATTTAACGTAGAGAATGGTAATTTGTAATATGAATTTAAATAGGAATTTAAATGACAATAGCGATGTAAAATGCAAACATTTTTCTCTGCCTTTTATTTTTTTTTGCTATAGTCTATGACTTGGAGAAAAAAAAACTTATTAGCAGTAATGTACCTTGGAATTTGGTTGAAAAGAGGGTTCACTGTGTGGTTTGTTTGTTTATTTAATTATTGTTGTGTGAGGCTGCAGATATTATGCCCCCACATATTGAGTTACATTATCAGTAAATCAGTTCTTTTACTCCTGCATAACAGCAGCTGAGACGATCTTCTAGCTACATGTAAGTTGCTGGAAAAAGTCCCTAATAAAACTGATGAGCTTATCAAATTTTGAAACTGGTCTCTAGTGCATTTAGATATTCAGAGACAATGCTTGCTGGGGCTTAGAGTCTGTTACATTGAAACTAGCTGCCTGTTGCTGTTTGCTCTGTGGACAGGTCATTTTCGTTCCTGCTGGGGCCAGGCACTGCCTTTTGTAGGGTATGCAGAAGGCTGCTTGGCACTGGAGGAGATCAGCTTGGGGACAGCAGTATTGTGCTTCACTGCCCACACGGTAGCTGCTGAGAAGCCTGCCATGTCCTTGTCTCCCAGGGTTGGCCATCTCATCCCCTGCTGTCCGTGGCCCTTCCCTCACCTTGTCTGTGGCCCAGCAGCTTCTGCAGTTGTCAGAACTTGTGTAGCTTAGTAGCTTTACCCAGTGTGTTTCCTTGCTGTGATATGTATTGCTCTTCATGAAATTCTGAAACCAAGAGTTTGCTTGGCCAAAGATTAATTTGAAAATACTTAACCATTTTAATTCTGTACTTAGTGGCATTTACACAGAATACCATGTGGGTAGCAGGTAGTTTCATGATTCTCTGGGGGGCATGGTTTGCTATATCTGGTTTTGTTGTACTCTTACTCAATGAAATGTTTTACTGACTATCTCATAACAAGCTTCTGTTATACACTCACGGTGATATTTTGTAATATTGCTGCAATAATCCACCTGTATGGATTTCAGCAAAATGCTTAATGAATTTAGTCTCCCCCCGCTGCTGACCTCCCACCCTCAGTTGGAGAATGTCCCAAACTCTGCTTGAAAGGTTATACTGGGGCAAAGTAACTCAGAAACTCGGGCTCCTTTTGCCTGGGGAACAAAGCTCCTTCCTCCAGAAATAAAGGGTGGGAGGGAGAAAAGGAAAACCCAAACCTTGCTAGATATGTAGAGGTAAAAAACATACCATTCATTGCGTATCTGAAATGCTTTAACATAGCTTCTTCATTCTGCTTATATTCTCATGTGGTTCTGTTACATCCAGTTGTTCCTGATGTATCTGAGGTACACACTGGCACCTGGTTTCTGAACATTGTTCTGTGGAATATAAAGATGGTTTAAAGGGTAGTCATCTAAATTACTGTGCATTAGTATGGAGAAAAACCTGTTTCCAATAAGTTTTATAGGTCTTGCAGTATTTATTATATATCTAGTAATAGCTGTGTATGTAATTGTCTTTATATGATCAAAATATATTATTGGACATACTTTTACATTCAGATGCCAAATTAAAATTTACTGTCAAGTGTGAGTGAGGTTTCTTTTTCCATTTAATAATGCTGGAACTAAGATCTACCACTGTGTGCAGTTCCACTTAGTATTTTGTAGTTGATTGAAGTATTGCTGCAAGATGTTAATGGGAATTTTCTCATGCTCCTTGGTTTGGCTGTTGTTCAGAGACCAGTTTTCATAACTTCTTCCAAACTATTTCAGTAAACTTGCATATCTTATGTATCATAAGCCACTTAGTAAATTTTGATCCCTTTAAAATCTTGCTGAGAAACAGCCATACATTTGAGTTTTACATAGTAAAAGAGATATATCAGAAAGAGAATATGGGCAATGTGTACTGGTTTGTTTTTTTTTTCCTTTCTTAGATTAAGCCAAGTGACCGGCCATGCTATGATTTACACTCTTTGAAGGCTATATTTTTTTTTGTATTAAAGATGCTGTTTTTAAAAAGTACTTTGCTTTCTGTTTCTACCATTTTGCTTTCATTTTCCTTTCTATTTTGTCATCCTTGTGGTATCCCACTTCTATGTCTGGTCTACTGTGGTATCTCACTTCTACTAGTTTTGGCACTATTATTTTTTTTTTGGCACTATTCAGTAGTTGATGTTAGAATAAACAATTATTGAAGAAGCTTCCTACCATCCTGGATGAATAGGATAACACCAACAGGAGCTTTTTGATCATCTCATCTGATTTTCTTACAAGAAAGTGTCTATAAATTGAACTAATTTTCCCTGATTAGGGTTACCATAAATCACTTTTCTTCTGTGGGCTAAAATATGGCACCCAAAATATTCATCTGGTGCCTAAAAGCATTTCTTGGGTTGACTTATGAAGCATTTTTTTAAAACTTGTTCAGGATGTTTGTGGGCTAAGCAGCCCTAGGAAACTGAACCTCCTTGCATATTTGGAAGTATAAGAGAAAATTTCCTCATGGTGATTTTATGATTCTCTCTGATACTGCCACAGGGCTGGTGCTCTGGGCTAATGGCACTTGCAGCAGGGGAACAACATAAGACTCTAATATGGAAGGCAAAAGTAGAGTACTTCCCACTTTTCCCTCCTGACATTAGGAAAGGGAGGAAGATTTTGTGTTCAGAACTTACCACAGAGGTTAGAACACGTTAATTTGACAATTTTAACAGCAGTAAAGCTAGGAAAGGACTCAACTGGACTAGTGGTCTATGGCTGGTGTATACTTTGAGATATTAGGTAAGATGAGTTATAAATCTTTTGGTTGTATGAATATGGGTGGCTGGGTGGACTTAGCATAATGGAGTGTATTAAGCCAAGTGTAATATTTGCATAGGAGCAGTGAGGGACGGAATAAAGGGGGTGGAGACCTGAAAAGAAGTGATGGGTGTGCTGGTGCTGCTCAAGTCCTCTGGGATGTGATGTGCACCATCTATTTCTGCTTGTTTGTTTCCTCAGTGCTGTGTCGAACATACCCAATCTTTAGGCTCAAAAAGCAGCTGTTGGAGTTGTTGTTTAATTCAACTGAAAAGCCCCACTACTTTTCAGTGCTTTATCTTTCTTTCCTGTAGTTTTGTCCTTCATGCTGCTGATGCAGTAGTCAGCAAAAATTCCTTTTGGAGGCCCTCAATTTGTGTGATTTCTGAATCGAGTTTAAAGATGGTTAACATATTTTTGTGAGGATTTATTCTTGTTCAAAAAACCTACAACATGCAGGTGTTCTGTGTAAATGTTCCCCTCATCTTTGGTCATTTTCCCTTTCGGAGAGAACCCCAAGCTACTGCCAGGATTTACTCTCTATGGTTGCTTTCTGCAGCTGTAAATCAGCATTAATAAGGAAAGAGTGATAAGGTGCAGTACCTTGAAACTTGGTAATTCCCAGCCTTTTCTATGTGTCCTCCTTAGCCTTCAAGACCTTTTCTGATTTTAGGAATGTGTAAATAATGAAAGTGGTTGCTGTCTGTAAATGCCTTGATGCAACCCCTTGAAAATTAGTTCTGTGTACCTTATTTCAGCATACCAGTCGGAGGTAACTAATGTGATGTTATCAGTGATTTACATTGATCAGAACTCTCTGAAAGTGAAAAACTACTGTCTGTGTTCATCTTTAGCACCTAATTGCAGTGCAAAGCTTTTATTCTAGGAAAAAAACCTACCTGGTCCTATCATGGAGAAACTAAGAAATGTGTTTAGTCTTCTGTTGTCACATCATGCCTGTTAGGTTTGGAGAGATTCTGTGCTTGGAGCATGGCTTCAGTCTAATACAAGAAGAATGTATTATTGAAAATCCAAATAAATTTCTGTTCTGATTGGTCTAAAATGATGTAGTGGTGAAGATGGCTTGCATTTTAAAAGAAAAAAATCTAAGCTCTGCTTGGTTTTCTAAATCATGCAATTCTTACTTAATAAATATGTTTTTAATTGTATGTTTTTATGGTTGTTTACTAGACCAAAAAAACTCTAAAATATCTATACAGTTTAAAAACCCGATCAGGCAGGAAAATGTTTCACATTGAGGTGTAAATTTGAGTGGGGGAAAAAAACAACCCAGGTAAAGATCTTTAATTTACAGGGTTAGTTATAAAAAGTTGTGGATGTTACAGCAGTAACAGATAAAATTTTTCTCCCTGACCTACAACATATAACATGCAGAATTTTTGATGAAATACAAAATTTTTTTCTCTAGTAGAGTAGAACACTGTGAATCCCATGGACAAATACCACTTATTCCATACTTCTCGCCAAAAACATTCATACAGTATTTTGCAAGGCTGAGTGCAGGAACACAGATTACTTGTGAAAAATGTGCTGTATTTGGGATCTCTGTGTTTCTTCTCTTAAATCTATTTTGCATACTGGATCTAGGGGAAAAACTGTAGTATGAATTTGGTCCATGGAGATAGTTAGGAGACATTTTGTTCATGGAAGAAGTTGTAAAACAATGTCTTAATAGATAATTAGATATCTGACACTTTAAGCAGAAGTTTATAAATATGTAAGTATACATGCAGAAACTCATATGTAACTGCATGTTGGTTAAGCTGGAAGCATATCTACATATACTGTGTTATTAATCTCTTATTTATATACTACACTGGTGAGCATTGCCAAAATACCTTAATGAAGTAATCTTTTTTGGAAAGTAATTAAGGACTGTCATATAATATATTTGCAAAGGGGAACAGAGGGTTTATGATAGGCAAGTGTGCACATAATGGGATTTTAATTCAGCCGCAAAAGAAGAGTAGAAGTGGAAGTATCCTTGGATTTTTTGTGACATATTAAGTTTTAGTTGGAAATTACACTTTGGTAAGCCTGCATCTGTATATCTGTATGAAGTATTTGTAACTTAAATTTGTAGATAAGTATAGCTTAGAAATTTATAATGTAAAGATTTATAAGGAGTTAAATGATAGCACTGTGATTGTTTTTGGGGGTTTTTTGTTATCTAGAGTTTTTATGAAAATTGTAAAATTATATATACAATTGATAACTTTAAAATACCCTGTATCATGATTTGGCATGAACCTTTGGCTTCATGATATAGTTGCTCTTTTTTCTTAATCTACATTGTTATTAATTTATTTTTCAAAGAGCTACTGGACCCCACAGGTTGTCTCTCTGCAGTATTGCATCTCTTATTTTTTTTTAGCCACCACACTGAAACTGCAACTCTTTAATTGTATTTTAAATTAATTTTTATATATTTTTTTCTACTTAAGCTGTATCTTTTCATTCTAATGCTTGTTGGAGTATGGGATAGCTTAAAGAAAGATTACCTGTGCATAGAAATCCGCTGTTCATAATTCGGTACAAGTACTTAGCTACATGCAAGTGTGCCTGTGTGCTTCCATGAGGAAGCAGGATTAGGATGAAGTTCTAATTGCCATATGGTGTTTCTAGAAACATAGAAAGTCACAATACAGGGAGCACAGTCACTATAGTTAAAAACAGGGTAAGAGCCATATACATAAGATGCACTGCCACAATCATGTCCTGTGGTAGCTTCCTTTATATGCAATATATTGGTTTTTTGAACCTTTTATTACTGCTTACAACCTGATTTTGAGACGCACACACGAAAAGGACTATTTAGGCACTCAGTGCTTCAATATTTGTTCAGTGTGAAGTGGAAGTGTGTGGTTCTTTGCATCCTGCCTTCTTTGCCAAGAGATTTGGAAATAACAATGTGCAGGCCTGTTACCTATATGAAAGCTAGATGCATTTTTTTTTTCTTAAAAAGTATAAAACAAATACTTAAACTCTTTGTTCAATGAATCACAAACTTGTGTTCCTCCCATGACAGTAAGTCTTAAGAATTGGTTGACCATGCTTATATGACAAAATTTCAGAATAAAGCATGACTCAAAATGATGTCTTTTAGAGCCTTACATTTCCAGAGCACTTTAGAAATATGAATGTGTCAATAGTTTTTGTTGAACAAACCTAGTTTTTGAAACGCTGTTTAGATATTTATTTTAGTGGTGTATAAGACACATTCAGAAGTGGTAGTTGCAGTTTCCAACTTTGTTCAGTTTACTCTGTGAGATATGGGATAAAGATTTGGTCCACAGGCTGTTTGAGGGAGAAGGAGAAAGAGGAGAGTAGTGAGGAGACCTGCCGGGACAGAATAAATGAAGGGTGTCTGTCTGTGTATGGTGGATTCAGGAGTGAAAGGACCATGGTCTGTGCCACAGGAGGGTGCTAAAGCATGAACATGATCCCTGGGTGATTGCCATGGGTGGACAATCCTTGATTGTCCTAGTCCTTAAATTATTGGTATTACCTAAAGTTTACAGAAAGACTCACTTATGAAGTGAGGGATTTGCCTTCTGACTAATGAAATTATCTTTTGCACTTCAGGATTGCAGATAAAAAGCATCAGTCAAGAAAAGCTCTTTTAATTTGACGTGACTGCAGTTACACATACATGAATTTATAGTATTTTGAATAGTACACCTTAGGTTAGTTTTTGAAGGTGCTGCAACTATCCACCATTGTAACAAGTAAGTAAAATAAGTGTTAAATATGTAAAATAAGTGTTAGTGAAACCAGAATGTTTCAGAGTTGATGACTTAATGGAATGTTAATTGTGATTACTTGTGTCAAACTTAAATTTATAAAACAGATCTCACAATTTAAACTGGTAGATAAAATCACAATGAATTAATGATGTAAGAGAATATTTCTGTGTGTTTTAATTTCTTTAACTTTTTATTTCTTGGCTGATGTTATTCAGTAGTTTTGTTACAGATGTTCCATGTTTTGATTTGAAACAAGATACAGTATTTTCTTCTTCCTCACTAAATGCTCCCTGAGCTTTCCTTCTTGGCATTATGTGAAATTAGAGGATATTTCCAAGCTTTTTTTACTTTCCCACATACATATTTTTTCCCCCAAGTTGTTTTCAATCTTGTTTCTCCATCCTGTTGGTCCAGTTTTTAATTTCTTCCTGTTGCACGTGGCCACAGTCGCAGTTGAGCACAAACAGTAACAGTCCTGTCTCCCCAGCTCCTTTCAGAATGTTTATATATTTTGTTCCCTTGGGCACTCAACTTCATTTCTTTTTGACACTCACTTTCCTACCTTGTTTTAAACCTGTACTTATTCTTTCATTCCAACTTTGACAAAGGATAAAATATATTTTCCATTCAAAATGATTGGCCCAGATTTGGAAGAAGGTATTTTTTTTATTTGATATTAAAAATCATCCCTGTAGTTAGTACTAAGAAAGGTATATTTGAATTCTGAATGTTTAAATTTGTGTGAGGAAGTGACGTGTGCATAATGTTCACTGGAAATAATAACAAATGTCAAATCTTGGTATTAAGTCCATGCTGCCTGAGAGGAGGTACACTGTGTTTTAAATTAACCAATGTGATAAAAACTTAGATGTTCTGTTATAGTATAGACATCTTATGTAAAACTTTGCAACATTTACGGTGTAGTGCTGACAGCTGCACTTGACTTAATATATAGCATTCTGGTGGTATTGTGTGATAGACTGCTGGCTATTTTAGAAGATAAATTACTGTTTATTTAAGTTTAAGTTAATGTTTCAAAAGCTTTCTTACTTAAAAAACCAGAGCATTATAAATAGCAGTAAGTTCTCTGAAATGCTCTACACATTACAGACTGACAATTGCAAAAGAAAAGACTGATTATAAGTAGAAAGCCTGTAACTGCATGTTTTGAGTAAGTTGCTCTTACGTGTGCTTTTTAACATTGATTAACCAGGAAGTTTTTGCAGCTAGTCAGCCAGCTTTGTAGTTTAGTCCAATAGTTATTAAATAATGCTATTTAAATAAGATGTAATTGAGAAATTACATTTGGTGAAAATCTGTACTTCTCCATCATGGTGTCTGAAGTTTAGCTTAAAAAGCAAGAATAAAAATAAAGTACAAATTTTCAAGTGAGTTGTTAGAAATACAGCAGAGCTGTTAATGTGTACTTGAAAGTTTGAAGACAAGCATTTTGGGAAAATTATATGCAAGTTCTGCTTGAGACAACTAAATAATGAAGCTCTCAACTAGGCTTCTGTCTTTAAAATTTTATCAGTTGGAAAGTAAGGATACTATACAAGTTAAGAGAAATGATGTTTCAGACAGGTGTGGAAGTATCTAAAATTTGATGTACAGTTATACTCAGTGGATTTTTATTTGTTAAACCTGTTTGAGTATTCATACATAGTATTACAATAGTGTAAGATGTATATTCATAGAATGCATGAAAAGCATACTACATGAGAAGAACTATTGGAAATAAGTTAGAAAATGAAGTTTTGTCTTAACACTAAAAAGTGCTATTATTTTTGTAAATACTATTATTACTATTATTATGTTACTGTTATTATTATGTTACTATTATTTTTGTAAAGATTGTGCTTAGTTTTTAAAAAGGAGAATAGTTTTTTATTAGTGTTGTGTTGGTGTTCCAGTCTCCTTCTGTAGATTGTATTGTATGCTGAGATCTTACTTTTTCTTTAATGAAATGCCCATACTTCTGAATTTGCAGAATGCAGTGAAAGCTGCCGTGTTTCAGTCTTCCTGTGCCTGAGAAATCTTTCTACTTGAACCTTCCTGTCCTAGCAAAAATGTCCTGAAAAGTACTACTTTGGGAAGAATTCCCTGTTGTGTGTTCTGTGAAGAATGGCCACAAGCTCAAATTTGGCTTGGACCTGTCTTTTACAGTAACTGAGGAAGAAAGGACAGCTAGGCTAAAATCTCTGACCCAAATGCTTTTCAGTTCCGCTGGGTTTGATTGGGATTGAAATCTTAAGGAAACCAGATGTGCATAGCTTTGTCATTCAGTTTTATCTGCCTCTTTTTTTGCACTGCCCCATGAAATTTTGAACCTACTGTGTAGTTTCAAACAATTTTGATGGAGAATTAGTCAGTATAAGGATAACCTAAACACTTGTGAAAATCAATAGCAGCTGGAGAGACCCTAGTGGGTATACTCTTCCTTCTGACACTGGCATGTTTAATTCATTGCTGTTTCATTACCTCTTTGCTCTCTTTCTGTCCCAGCACCTGCCAAAAGTCAAGCACTAGCCAAATGATGCTCAGCACTGAAAAGAGCTTGCTTGGATAGCAAGTTCTCTAGGCAAAGCTTTGTGCCTCAGGCCTTTCACTGTTATGTGTCAGAGGTTTATTGTGATGATGGAAATTTGAGATCTGAGGATTACTCAATTTGCTGGGACCCTGCTGTAGGTCTGCTGTTCAGTAGTGTTTGGGATTAGGAGAAAATTTGATCTGGACAGTATTCTACCTTTCTCTGGAGGAAGTGGGTGGCAAGGTTATGTTGTAATAAAAATTATTACTATATCCTTGGCAGGTGCTTGGTGGAGAGAATTCTTGCACATGGGGTCTGGCTTTCTATTAAAATCCAGTAGGAAATGTGTTAGGGGAAAGTACCCTCTAAAGAAAGTGTGAAACAGAGCTGAACTACAACTCACCAGAACCATGCGGGGAAACAAATACCCTCAATCGTCTACCACCACAAAAGAAAGTGGTGTCTCGGTGAAGTCTGGTGCCAGCTGAAATAGTGCTGGAGGCTAGTGCTAGCCCTCTGGCAGGTAGAAGAGAGCATGAAAGAGTGACCTAAATGGATCAAGCTTTTGGTTATGGTTCCCAGGTGGTGTTCAATGAATCAGTGATATGACTGAGCCATGATTACAGTGACGATTTGATGTTGTGGTGAACACTGCAGGAAAATACTTGATAAATGCTGGAGAAGTAGTTCTCAGCCGTTCTCAATGTTTCAAGGTACCTGCAACAAGGATGAGAGTATGTCCAGTCTTTGGCACAGTGTCTTCCAAAATAGCACACACAAAAATATAAGCAGGTGGTGTAAGAAAAATGTTTGTTTGTTGCAGTGCTGACCAGTTCAGTAGCTGGACCTGTAAGAGGGTGAGATGCTCCTCTAAGAGGCCCTGAATTATGTGTTAGGCTGGATGACAGTGAAACAGTCAGACTGGTCTGGAGTTTTCATGTTTGGAGATAAATTGTTTAAACTTGAAATCATCAAAACATCCTATTTTGTTCTGACTTAATTTTCATGAGATTTTCGAAGTGGGTATCAGTTCTTTCTTAATTTTATTTACTTGTTTCTGAACACAAGTTGGAAAAGAGAATAAATATGTTGTGGGCCACTTCTCTTAGGTTTGCAGACTGTTCTCCCAAATGTATTTCCTGTCACTCTTTTCTCCCCGTCCTTCAGGGTTAAACTGTTTCAGTCGCTCTTCTTTCTCATTTTCAGTCACAGAGAATATATGGGGCAGAATGACCCATTTTAGCCCACATTACCAGTTTTGCTGAAGGAGCTCACCTAGCACTAGGTCTTTCTGCTATGTCTTTCATCCTCACTTTTCCTTTCAGTCAACCTGGTGTGAGAGTTACTGAGTTAGAGTTCTATGCACTGTGACTTCTGTGGAACAAACATGTCAGAATTGACTTTTTTTATCCCTTCCATCCTTGCTTTTACAATGATGCGAAATCTTGAGTATAGCCTTTAGTTGCTACTGGTAATATTTCGTATTTTGGGTTGGTTTTGGTTTTGTTGGTTTTTTTTTTTTTTATTTGTTTGGGGTTTTTTGTAGCTTTGAGAGCTCTAGTCATGGATCAGACTTCACTTTGTTTGGTATTAAACACAAAATAATGTTACAGAACTAACACCACCCCACCCATATTCCCCCAAGCAAAGCACTGCACAAACTTCCTGTAACATGAGAGAGTGAAATCTTGAAAAAGCTTATTCTGGGAGAAATTGCAGAAAAGTCATTTTGAGATGTTTATTTCTATTAAAAAGCACTTATATCGTGGTAGGTGGCCTCATAATTTTTTAAAACTACAGTAAATGTATCAGAAACTTTAATAGATGATCGGTTAACAGTTTATATTATAACTTTCTTTACACAATAGGAAGAAGATATTTGTACAACTACCCTCAAAAAGAACTTGCAAAGTCATTTTATTTGTACTCTTGGGTAACAAATGTTTTAAGTGTTGAGAAATTGGGGTATATTTCTGAGAACCACTTAGTGACAACAGCCTGTTCTATTTATCTTTGGCTTTATGACCTTATCACCATAGGCTTTCAGATGCTTGACAGCTCCTTTTCTTGTAAACAAAGGAATGTTCCTTTCAAATACCCTGGAAAATCAGCTAATCAAAACAGTAGTAACATCACAGGGAGATGTTGTTGTCCAGAAATCAATAGGAAGACGGCACATGTTTTAGGTATCAGTGCAACAGATTCCTTACAAAGCTTCCTTTGGGGCTGCTGTGGCAGGTTTTTAGCCTGTCCACAGCATTCGTGTGGATTTTTAACTTGTACCTCTATTTTGGAGCACATTGTGCTATGCTAATATAGAATTAACCAAACATGGCTTGTGCTAACACTGGGAGGTGGATGTAACATCCTCCTGCAGTGCAGGTATCTCAAGTGTGCCTTGTTGGTCATTGCTGCTGGTTGTTCCTGTTAATTTAACATCAGCCAAGATCACGTGTAATGAGAGGCAAATGGAGGCTGACCCCTTGATTAAATTATTTCTTGGTTGTTCCAGTTTGTCTGTTCTGTTAATGAAACTTAAACCGTGTCATTTGCCCCACTCCCTGCGTCTCTGCCTCAAATTCCTTGGTATTTCTCCTTTGTAGTCTGGAACACAATATTAAGAGTTTATTTTTGATATGTTTCTACATTAAATAGTACTGAAAAAAACGTTGGTAGAGAAAAAAGACTTTCCAGAATGTTCTCATCTGCCATAGAGAAAGACAGCTTAATCTCTGAGCACTCACTCTGAGATATGTGATTTGAAAAGATTTAAAATTGAGTTTTGTTACAGTGAAAAAAAAAAATGGACACTCTCAAATAGTCTTTTGAAGGTACTAGAAGTGTATATATAGAAACTACAATTTCTATATGTAATACAGAATTCCTTAATTATTCTGTGAAATTGTAGCACAGCCTGATTTAGCTAAATTGTCTTCAGTATTTTATACTGCCATAGTTTTAAAATATAGATATATTTGTATAATTCTAAAGTTAATGTGTGTTAGACTATCAAATCACACCTTGCAAAAGATGTGCAGATGTCATATTTAGGCCACTGGATTTTCTCTATTTCAGTCTTATGCTTCTAGTTTGCTGTTCATTAGAAAAATAATGAAATTAATTGTCTGTACTAATTTCTAAGTGGTGCTTAACCGGTGTTAGCCAGCAGAAGTGTTATTGTGAGGTTAGAAGTGTAATATGAATCAATTTCTCTGTTTATGTATAATGCATATTTGCACTTGTATAGTGGAAAAGAACCAGATACCCATTTGAAAGCAAGATCTTGATGACGCTTACCATTTTAGTGAAACTTGTGTATTTTAAAAATACACAAAAATAATATTTTTAAAAACTTGTATTACTTTTTGTTTCATTTTTGCATACAGAGGAATCATAGTGCAACTTGGAATGATTTCTGGTGATGATCCAATTGAACTTCATGCCCAGAGCCAGTCCAGTTAGAGCAGGTTGCTGCAGGGCTTGGCCAGCAAAATGCTGAATAGCTCCAAGGACTGAGACTCTACCACCTCTTTGGGCAGCCAGTTCAATACTTGATCACCCTTCTGATAAAAGAGAGCTTGCCCTGCTTGGAATTGCATGTTTCGGATTTGTACCATGAAAAGATGAGTGGCAGCAGACACAGTCTGGCTCCTCCTTCTCTGTACTCTCCCAGTATGTAGCTGTAGGCAGCAGTCAGAGGGTGATCTGACTCCGGGCTGGACAATCCTAATTTATCTAAATCTCCCCTGAGAGAGAGCACAGGAGGTTGCTCCTGTGCTCTAACCACCATGGTGGTCCTCTGTAGGATCTGCTTTTGGAGTGTCTTGGAGAGCCCTAGACTGGGTGCAGTATTCCATACAGTGTCTCACAGGGAGCTGAAGGAGGAGCATGATTGTGCCCCTGGCTTCACCCTTGCTAATACAGCCCAGCACACAGCTGGCCTTTGCAGCAAGGACACGCTGTTGACTCGTGGGCAGCTTGCTGTCCCCTGGGACCCTTGGATTGGTTTCTGAAAAGCTGCTTTCTAGCAGTTTGGCTTTTAGTCTTCAGTTTCAGAGTATCTTTATCCCGCGTACTCCAGCACTCAGCATTTACATCTGGATTTCACTGAGCTCCTGACAGCCTATTTCTTCAGCCTCTCAAGGACCCTATCAAAAGCAGTGCTACTCACCAGTGCATCAGTTCCTCTCCCTAGGTTGGTACTATCCACAGTTTTGGTGAAGGTGCACTCTATCCCGTCTTCCATGTCTTTAATACGGATGTTAAACACCGTGGGCTTGGTACTGATCCCTGAAGGATGGCACAACTAACCACTTATCAGCTGGACTTTGTACCCCGATCACAACCCTTTAAGCTCAATGGTCCAGCCACTTTTTCACTGAACTCCCACTGTCCAGTTGCTATCTCTCCAGTCTGTGCATGAGGTGTCTGAGGAGACTGTGTCAAAGGCCTTGCTAAAATGAACACATCCTGAATGTTGCTTCTAGGCTTGCCACAGGCAGCCAACTACTCAGCCATATGAGCACTGTCCACTAGTGGGAAATAAGTTCCACTCTCCCAGTTTTTGCATCTTGCCATTTAATATACATTTTACAGAAATATGAATAGATATCTTTTAATGACTTGTAAAGGATAGTAAGCTTATTTTAGAAATGAGAAAGGATGAGAAAAAGCAAATTTTATAGAGGAAAAGGAAAACATGGGGATGGAGAACACTCTGCAAGTTTGTGTAGTAGGTAATTTGAAACAGTTTGAGTTTTAAAATTTTAATTAATAATATTCATTGGTTTTAAACAGTTTCTTCTTTTTGTTTTTGTGGAACCCAATTTTCTTTGTCTAACTTGGTTTTATGAAAGCAGAGGGACAGTATTTACATGAATAGCCAAGTGATCTCCAAGAGAACATTATTTTCCCATGAAGTGCACTGCTGAGGCATTTTGGAGATCTTGCACGCTGAATAGGATTTGTGTCTTTTAAAATGAGAGTCTGTCTTTTTTAAGGAGAAAACTATTTTGAATTTGGAAAGCATAATCAACAAAGGAAAGAATAATGAACAAAGGTTATGAACTCCACTTACTAGGAAAGATCAAAATAAACCTCGTCTGTTATGTGTTCAGATATTGTCAATTGTAATTTGCTCTAAACCTTTTAATAATGGTTTTAAATAGCAGTAGAAAATTGACTGAGGAACTTGAATATAACTTTACTAGCCTAGGTGTCCTTAGCATGTTACTTATGACTTGCATAGTTCTAGAACTAACATTAGTGCTTCATAAAAGCATTTCAGCTAACTACTGGATCTGACACATCTGCCAAAAGTGGAAAAGGAGCCTGGTTGTGCAAAATTGTATTTATCATATTTGCATAACAACACCCCGAAACAGGACCTCTTGTTCAAATTTAAGTTTTCTAGGCTTTACTTATGATACAAGCTGGTGGGAACAGATGCTTTTGTAAATGAGTTAACTTACCTAAAAATCATCACTCTAGGTATATCATGGGTATTTTTACTTTTCCACTGCTGTGACTATTGTTTGGAATCACTATCATTAATTCTAAAATGAATGGACGTTTGTCAAATCTCATACCATAACTATAGTTATTAGCATTTGTAGAATGTAACTCTCTTCCCACCACCATTATGATTTTGACTTCAGCTTTTGAATGTTTGTCATCTGGTGTGAGGTGGATTTATGGGAGTGCAGTAATTTTAGTGCTTTTTGGCTGGGTGTTTCTGATGACATCACTGTGATCTAGACACAGCGTGTGACTCTAGTTGGTTCCAGTTTTAAATAGTTTCATAATTATGCTAGTTTTGGCAGTTTCCTTGGAACTTTCCCCATCTCTTTAATGAACATGTTTTACTTCTGGGCTTATGAGACAACCACATGTTTGAGAAATTAATAGTGTGCTTTTAAAAGTTAACATTGAGCAGAAGTGTGCAGATACAGAAAACTTTTGGATAAATGTGTACTTAGGAATGTAGTTTTTAAAAGTTCATGGCCACTCTTATCATCTTTCAATAATTGGAGAATACATTTGGCTTATAAAGTATCAGTAACTCTTGTGAAAAATTGTGTCTGTTCATGCTTGAAAAACCCCAAAACAACCCATGCAGCTCTAAAATATTTTTGATAATTATATAATGTAAGGAAATGAATGCATGTTATGTTAAAATGAATCCATGTTATCCCTTTTTTTCAAATGTCAGGTTGAATTCTTCTTAAATGTAGGTGTACTCTGTTGCTTCATATGGATTAGGTCACATGGGTATATTTCTGAGATAATTTTTTTTTTGTGTTTTGGCACCATTTTGGAACATGTACATTTTTGCTTGTGTTTAGGTCCAGCTTGCTGTAAATGATTTCTAACCATTTTCCATCACAACAGACTTGCAGCTCTGGGAAATATAAAAAGCTTATTGTATTTAATGTGTTTATCAGTTGAGATTTGAGACTTTGTTTCAAAATTAACTCTAAGGATTCTCCTCCCCTTTCCTTTAAAAAACCAGTCTCTCCTCAAAAGCCAAAGTGTTAGTGTTTATTCCTAGCTCTCTGAAATTGGTAAAAGCTTAAACCACTCTTACTTAATCTTTGCTCATAATACTCAAAAATGTTGCATAGATTTTGTGAAGTTTTGAGAAGATGTATTGAACATAATTGTAGCAGTATGTAGATAAAAAAGTTAGACTTGAATGTAATCAGGCTTGATAAAGTTAACATTTCAGAAAAAGAATTTCCCCATCCCCTTGTTCCCCCTTCTCTTGATTTTGTAGCTGACATAAATATTAAAAGGCAAGTGTAATGTGATCCTGTCAGACCAAGGTGCAGCACAGCATTCTGTGCAATCCATGAGGGAGCTTGGCAAAGAAGGAAATGTGGTAATTGAGGCTTGGGCTTTTCTGCAAGTTGAAAACATAAATAGTTGTATAGTGACTTATCTGAAAAAATATTTTCATGCTACATGTGAACTAGTTTCAAAGAAAGAGTATAGCTAAAAGTTATTTCAAAAATTTTAGATTGAGAGTGTATGACCTAAGTTTTCTCAGTAAACTGGAGAGGAGGGAGTGTTGAACTTTGCTAATGACGAAATATATGTTGATGAAGAGGCTTCCATCACACTGGGCCTAATGAAGGCTTGAAGCTCTTGCTTTATCTCTGTCAGGTATGCCATGAAGAGATAGGGGGTTTTCTAATGAAATTGCTCCATAGTTCGAAGTTCAGAGAGAGTCTTCAGGAGATTTGCATTCCTCAATGAAAAGTATCAGATGTTTGTCAGAGATGAATAAACAAACAAAACAAACAAATGCCCTCTAAACAGAGTTGATGCTCAACACCCGTTTTGGGGTTTTTATGCACTGGAATGAGACTTTCCTGTATGACTAAAATTGCCAAATAACCATAAATTAAAAAACATCCAACAGCTTGCTTTTCAATACTGTATTTGTAACTGGAAAGTCTCAAATCCTTTGGGGTAACTCATCCTTCTTTTAGAAGCCATCATCTAGTCTTCTAATATATGGATATGTCTGTCCTATGCAATTGCCCCAAATAAGTTAAAGCTTCTAACTTAATCTTATTTTTTCCTCAACTAAGATTATATTGCTCTTTTTTTTTTCTTAGTGAAATAATGTTTTCATTTTATCAGAAAATTTCCCTGTTTTGCTGTTCTAAGTACAGAGTGGAAGGAAAAAGATTTCTTCAGTTACTTTTGAAGCTGTAGACTTGTGTTTAAAATGTATCATTGCATGTAACTTAAGTTTTTTCAATGGAAAAAAAATCCACATCAAAGATCAAGTAACGTGAAGATTCCCTTTTGTAATTTCTCTGAGATTTTTAGAAATACCAGGCAGAACGTGGGGAAACACATGATCTTTCCTGTACAAAAGCCCAGCACAGTTTAAGCTGCTTGCTTTTTTGGTGTTAAGAGGATTTAAGAATATTGTAGTTCATGCTGTGATACTTGACATTTGTTCCCCAAAGCTTCTTT
Organism: Falcunculus frontatus; assembly: GCA_013398115.1. Lineage (NCBI taxonomy): Eukaryota > Metazoa > Chordata > Aves > Passeriformes > Falcunculus > Falcunculus frontatus. The sequence continues at coordinate 1,207,084 of VZRV01000606.1, read as the reverse complement.
TTGTGAAAAAAGCGTGTGCTATGATAAGTGGCATGACCCAGAAAGCATTTTTCACTTTTTCTGCAAGAGACTACATCTATCAAAGTAATTTGGCTTAGGTCAAAAGCTGTATTTGCATCCTCTTTAACCTGTTCTTTTATAAATTTACAAGAATATTTTCATTACTTCTCTTGGCTTTCTTACACTTGAGCTTTGTAGTTAAAGTGCCATTCTGGAATGTAATGTGAATACTACTGGTGTCTTTAAAATCCTAGATTCAACTAATTAAGCTTTTCTTGTGTCTATGAATCTCATCTTGTAAGGCTTATATCACATTCTGTAATTATGAGCCATGTTTCTGCTTCTGAACTCCTTATGTTGAATGAACTATATAGAAGCTCAAGAGGAGCAGGTGCCCTCAGTTCATTTATCTTTTCTGGGGTCATATTTTACTGTTATAGAAGTCTGCAAAAATATTTTGCTTTATGAATCAACTTCAATTAGTGGTATTAGGAAGGATGTGAGTCTGACATCTTGGAACCGTCTGAGGTGGTTTCATGGGTAGGCGTGTAAGCTCATACAATTAGGTAGTTTCTCAAATTTGTTTTGGTAATCTGTAGGGCTCTGTCTCTGATGGAATGTTGCAGCAGAAATGGAGCTAGAAGAAATATATTCAGTTGAAATGAATATTTAAATGACAGGTTGCTTTTTTAAAGTTAGTGAAAGTATTAATTTTATGTTGTCCAGCTAGTTTTGTGTTAACTTCTGTAGTGCAGGATTGAATTGATGGAAAAACAGTAACAGAAATTACAGAACCTTTACCAAGTTCTCCCTACATTTATTTTCTTTCGGTTTGGTTGACTTCATTGCTTTCTTTTCCCCTAGCAGGAAGACCACGAAAGTTGTGGTTCCAGTTCAACAAACCGCAGTACCACAGAAAGCATGAAATCAGCAGTAAAATCACGACGAGTTCAGCAATCTGCTTCTCCTGACCCTGATTTACCTCCAGGTAATCCACAATTTTAGAAGCCGGTTGGGTATTTTCCCTAACTTAAATACAAATGTTTATTCAGATGGCCACAGTGTTTAAGTTAGATTATTATATTTTTGTCTACCTACAAATCACATAAAGGTTAGTGGAATATTTGTATGCTAGAAAATAGAACCAAATCACACTAAAATGTAGTTTAATGCAGATAACCTTTCTTTCCATTTCATCAAATTCTTAAATTCACAAAACTCATTTATAGTTCAAGGTAGCATCATAGAATCAGAGAATGACTTGGATTGGAAGGGACCTTAAAGATCATCTGGTTCCAACCCCTAGCTATGGGCAGGGATACCTTCCAGTATGATCAGGTTGCTCAAAGCCCCATCCAGCCTGGCCTTGAACAAAACGTCTCTGGGCAACCTGTTCCAGTGCCTCAAAATAAAGAATTTCTTTCTATTATCTAGTCTAAACCTGCCCTCTTTCAGTTTAAAACCATTACCCCTTGTCCTATCAGTACATGTCCTTGTGAAAAGTTCCTCTCCAGCTTTCTTGTAGACTCCCTCTAGCTACTGGAAGGTTGCTATAAGGTGTTTCTGGAGACTTCTTTTTCATGGGCTGAACAACCCAAACTCTCTCATGTTTTATTCATGGTTTTTATTGAGCCCTGTATCTACTGGTAGAGATTTTCACCTTTTTTTTTCCTGGATATGGACTTCGAATGTGAATGTGAAATTTGGATGCTGAACTTGGATATATTTTATGATAGAAAAATGCCTAAGAACCTATGTATCTGATTACTATTGCCTCTGAGTTTGGGTATGAGATTTCATGCAGAAAAATAAAATTGGAGAATACTGGAATGAATTGCTATTTGCCTTCCTGGGGTGTGTAATTTTAGATGGGTTAAAGATATGAGAGTTTTGTGTTAGGCTTTCTTGCTGTCTTTTGTTAACAGAAAGTTTATAGTTGGCTTGAATCAATAGACAACATTGAAATTTAGTGTGTGGAATACTATGTGCTATAGGGTATCATCTTGCTTTGGAATGATTACTTGGGGAGCCAGGTCTAGGGGGTCTCTTAGAGCTTTGAGATCAGATAAACCAGTGGCTTGGAATTGTGGGAAACCATTTCCTACCATGGACAGCGCTTCAGCTGTGGCAGCTCCTTGGCATTCGGTTCTTTGAATCACACCTGCAAACAACAAAAGTCAAAGGCTACCCAAAAATTGTATGATTATATTTCCTTCAGTGATTATATTTCCTTCCTTTTCTAAAAAAATCCTACAAGTGTCACTCCTTCAGTGACACTTGTAGGATTTTTGTAAGTTACTTCCTGTGTGGCAAAATTGTACAGATACAGTTGTATTAATTCTTGTAAATTGTAAAAAAAGTTGTAAATACTGGTGGCTTTGGTTTTGTTTTTGAGTGGATAAACAGCACTGTTTAGTGTAGACGTACTAGGTGGTAAAATGTCCTAAGCTTTAATTTGCACATCCTGGATTTTAGTAACATGTGGAGTCATCTACTTAGGTTTTTTGGGGGGTTTTTTGTTGTTGTTTTCTTTGAGGTTTGTTTTGTTTTTTTTTTTTTAAGTCCTTGGAGGATACGTATATCATACTTGTACTGTAATTTTTTTTTCAAGATTTGTCCTTTTGTTTTAGTGTCCTTGGAGATGAAGCTCTGGAAGCAAAGTTTAGCTAAAAATGTAGCTTTGGCAACAATAGACTCCTGCTAAACTTAAGTTGTTTAGATGTGTCCAGTCTGATGATACCAATTCTAAGACTTTAGAGGTACTAAGTTTTTGGAGTGTTGGATCTGAAACTGCATTTGTAGTGCTTAATACACAGTGTAGCCTCCTGGGTTCTGGACAATTTGAAAAAAACATACTTGTGGATTTTGCATTGCACCTCAGGAAAGAATTTAGCCCTACAGATTTTGTGGTGGTTTTATTTACTTACTGTAGAAAATTTTTATTTCAATGGCAAATATGCTTATAGTGTTATTCTTAGAAATCACAGGAGTATAAGTAACCTTTACCTGCTTTTTCCCTCTTGTATTTAAAACAAAACCCTTTTAAAAAAACCCTCCAAACATGGAAAAACAACAAACCCTTTATTATACATGAACTTGCTGATGTTTTCATTATTTTGCTTTGAATAGTAGGAATTACAATGTCTTAAAAGACTATTCCTCGAATCTGAAAACCTGCTTCTAGTATATTTGAGGCTAAACTTAACCAGGAAGCTGGTTTATGTATGATACTTGTAACATTATACTGTACCACTAGCTTGGAAATACGTTCATAGACAGTTTTTAGCACATCCACGACCCCTGTTTTATTTGGAAGATAGAACTCTGCTCCCTCTTTTTATGCACTCAGCCAAAAAGACATAGAGATGAAAATGGTGTTGCTCTTTTCCTGAATACCTCTGGAAACTATCAGCACAACTTCCTTTTTTTTCCTTCTATGATGTAATGTTTTTGTCATTCACAGCAGGAAAATGTATATTAGATTGACTTTGAAAGACCCTTGAAAGCAAAATATTGAAAAAACTTTGGACCTGTGGAGGGACAGCATCACTTTCTTCAATGAAATTAGTAGCTTGCTTTAAAATCATAATTAACTGGTTATAATTTTATAGTTCCTAGTTAAATAGTCTGCAAAAATATTTCTATGCTGAAATTAGGAAAAGGAGCTAAATGCCTTGTGCTGCCTTCTATTTATATACAGGTCAGTTTACATCACTCTAGTGATGAATAGGGATCTCTTATGCCCCTTAATTATTGAAATAATACATCTGGTTTTCTGAATTCATATAAGCTAAAAATGTTATCGTTTGAAGGAGTCAGTGAGAAAATCCTTAAAAACAAGTTGTTCCACATATTTTTTAGTAGTTTTAGATTGATATGCAAAAAAAGCAAATTGAGATCATGTTAGAAATCTGGCAGTACTAAGCTCTGAAAACATTGAATTTGACTGCATTTCTGGATTTCCTTTTTCTGGTTGCTGAGGACTTTGAATCCTGAAAAAAGGAAAAATGTCTTATGTCAGCTGTGCAAATTTGTAGTTGTGGAACTCAGGAAAATCACTTATGTAATGGTAAAACTTTCCATATACTCTAAGGTGAAAAGATACATTTGCGTATGAAAAAGATGAATACCTAGAAAAAACAGAGTAGAATGGAAGTAGCAATTTAAGTATTTTTGTAGTTATCTGACAGTGTTTTATTGTTCATTTTAATTTTTAATTTCAATTAAAGTTGTTGATATAAGTGAGTCTTATTTAATGCGAGTTTCAGAAAACTGCTCTTGAAGCCTGTGGATTTAAGCTTGTATCATTAGCTGGCTTTTTTCAGCACAGTCACCAAACTAGAACTCGATAGTGTGTATTAAATGTATTTTTAGATGTGTGTAATGTTATAAATTCAAAACCAGAAATTTTAGGGCTTGATTTTTTCCAGCACAACTGAGTTGGGTCCATAGTTAGATTCAGTATACGTGAAAGACATGAGTATGGGTAGTACTTAGTTTCTCTACAATTTTGTTAAAAATATGAGTGTTTGCCACATGCTGTGAATTCCCGGATGAGAAGATTTTTCCAATCACATTACCTCTAAAAAACATGTAAATGGATTTGTTCCCAGCAGGCTTCAGTGCAGGTGCTTACTATTTGGGTTGTTGACAGAAATTGGTTTTGAAACTCCTCACAGGGGTCTTACTGAACAAGATGTGGATGTATTAGGTTTTAGAATGAGAAAGTACCAGGTGTGTTAAAGCTTAGAGAACTTATAAAAAAACGGAGGGAATACCTAGGCATAATATACGCACACCTGAAAAGTAACCAAGCAGCTGGTGTTCACTTTTCCAAACCTATTTCTAAATATCTCCCAAGTAAAAAAGTAATTGTTAAAATTCTTTGTCTACAATAATCCATAATGCTCTGTTTTCTTAATTAGTTTAAAAGTTAATTAATTTCTTATGCTCTATTGTATTCATAAATTTTAACAACTTTTGTTATAGTATCTTGCATTTCCAGGATGTGATTGACTTAACAACTACACAGAATGTTAAAGAGTTTTAAGTCGTGTTATTTTATGGGTAAAGAAAGTACAATTATACATAGTTTGTTTAAATTTTGATTTTAAAAAAACAATGCAAGTTGAAAATAATGAATACATTGAAATAATGATTTTTTTTTACTAAATAAATGAGTCTTTCATGTCTTCCATATCATTCCCAAGAATTTGTTTTATTTTATAGGTTATGTTCAGAGTTTGATTAGGCGTGTTGTAAACAATGTCAACATTGTGATCAACAATCTCATATTAAAATATGTGGAGGATGATATTGTTCTCTCAGTCAATATCACTTCAGCAGAATGCTATACAGTGGATGAATTTTGGGATCGAGCATTTATGGATATCTCTGGTGAGTAGATATTTGTTGGTTTTACGTATCACTGTGGAGGCATTCTTAAATTCATACAGAAATTTGTAAGTCTCATAAACATGGCTCTTCTTATCAGAAGTAAGACAATTTCTGCCTGTTTTGATTTCTACTCATTTTTTTGTCTTGTCCTTACCTTAATTCTGATGAGCAAATTGTAATAATATAGATTGATTCTTACTGCATCCTTGTATGATCACCCATAATTATAGAAGATGTGTTGTAGTCCTCTGCTCACACTTGACATCCTGTGATGGTATTTGAATTTGTGCTTGCTGCTGGCAGTGAGTGCTTAGGCAATTTTTGTGAATGAACAGTAGCACATTAAGGCATTCCATTGCAGTTGTTTGTGATGATCCTAAAACTCTTAACAGGCTGGCAAGAGAGGCAGTAAAATGTGCTGCACTGTAGTGAGCACAGCATAGCAATTGCAAGACATGATCCATTTCACCTCACATTTTCAGGGGAAAAAAGCCCCAAACTTCTGACTCCTTATCTTGGTCTTCAGTATTTGAATGTTTCAGTCTTTGAATTGCCAACGTTCACCTGTAAGTCTAGGGGCTCTTACTGACATTGGATAGAGGTGGAACTGGGGCACGGTAATTCTGCTAAGATCACACAGAAGATTTCAGGTAGAGTGGGGAATTCAATTAATGTTTTCCCGAACTTATTTTTTTGTTCTGGCTAAAATAATTACAAACTAATATGACAAAATCACAAAATATATTTCATGTTAAGATCACTATAATAGCTCTTGTTTCTTTTGGACGATTCAAAAGAAAACTTTGGGGGATAAAATGCAAAATTATTTCTGGGAGAATAATGAGAATGATATTTATTGTATTCTTCCACATGGAACAGTACTCTTCTTTTATAAAAAGAGCTAAGGTACAGCAAACAAGGTGAAAATTTTAATTGGGTGTAATTAATTTGTCCTCACTTCCTGTGCATTCGGCAGAAAAAGTCTGACACAGGAAATACTTCTCTTTAGTTACATAACCAAGTACTTTGCTGCTGATTTAAATATCAATACCAAAAAACGATCTTGTGTTGCTTTCTTCTAGTTAAGAACCTGTATGCATGACTTACTTTTCTTATGCAATGTATTTTTTTAACCTATACACTTCTTTTAAAAGCCACTGATCTGGTACTGAGGAAGATGATCAACTTTTCTGACTGCACAGTATGTCTTGATAAGAGAAATGCTAGTGGTAAAATTGAATTTTACCAGGAACCTCTGCTGTACAAATGTTCCTTCAGGACTCGTCTGCATTTTACTTATGATAACCTCAACTCCAAAATGCCATCAATTATTAAGGTAGGTATCCAAAATAATATTTTTTGCTACTCACCTCTGAAATTTTGAGGCTTTTCAAAATATCCTTTAAATATTTAAGTAAAATGAAAAGCTTATGCTGTTGTATTTTGCTAAAGGAATTTTTCAATTGTTTTTTGATCATATGATGTAATTATGATGTACAGAAACAGCACGTAAGTAAGGATGTTATACTCTCTATTATTTTCATATTTTCCTGGAGTTTGAAAAAACCCCATAATTGTAAGAGGGGAAAGAAAGTCTGCAGATAATCTGTTTAAAAAAAACCCCGGTAGTATACTTAATGGTGTCTGCAATAAGATGGAAAGGATTTTTTTTGCCTTAAGTTATTGTTTCAAATGTAGCTCCAACACTCATGAATAACAAGAAGCTTCAGTGTGTTAATACTCTGCAGTGGAGCACGTGAGATGGACTAGCAAGCCAAACTCAGCTCCTGGTGAGCAGGGGTGCAATATTATTCTCAGACATCTGACACTAGGTGCCATCTTTACATTTTGCAGTGCCGAAACAAAATATTGAGTTGGTGGAGGGACTAAACTACCTTACACTGTTTTTTCTGCTGTGAGTAGTCATACATGTACAGTTTCATTCCTCTTCCCTGCTCTCAAAGAAACCAGTGGTGCCCATCTAATTAGTTGAGAGGTTTTTTTTAAATTAAGATGCGAACAGTGTTAATAAAAAATAATCTGCAGGTGTGTGCACTGCAAAATGGTAAATTTTGAGTTAAGTTTTGATGGGTATTTCACAAGAATGTAATTAAAAGTGTCACTCAGTTCATGATGTGAGTCAGGAAGTCCTAGGCTGCTGTGAACTTGAGGCTGGGAGTACAACACGTCCAGTTTGTCAAGCGCCCTGTATGCCTTTGGTTACTTTGCTGTGTGGGGACTGTAGGCGTTTGGTTACTTTGAGCAAATTTCAAGATTTGTGGATATGGTAGTGACCATATGAGGATTTGTCCAGCTAAGAATAGTCACAAAATGCTGCGCACAAATGCCTGGTGGTGTGCATGTTTGCAGAAGCTTCTTTTTCATGTGTGGATCTTGATTTATGCCAAGATTGATTCCTCATACTAGAAAGAAGAGCTTTTTTCCTCCCTTCTTTGTTCAGAATAGGTAGCACTTTTGGTAGTTTCCCTATTTTGAGTTTTATAAACAAGGAGTTGTGGATTCAGTGATACTAGGACTTTTAACAATGTGCCGTAACTTCACAATGTATATGAACTCCAATGATAATAAGGATTCTTCATATGACTGTCTCTAGGTTACCAATTACAGGCTTAGGTTCTGTGGTCACAGTCTGATTGCTGCATATGGACAGTAAATCTTAATGTTAAAAAGCCTTATTCTTAAATAGCCAAATAGTTCTGTTAATTTTGGAGAAGTGATCTGTACCAAGCTCATCCTATATGCTAAGTTTGGAGAGCAAAAGTTTGTGGCCAAATTACAAGTCTGTGACAGCACAGTTCAGTGTAAATGCTGACAGTCTTCCATATATTTTAAAATTATATAGTTGTAAAAAATGATGATTGTTATTTTATTGCTTACAATTTTTAGTGGATACTGGACTAAAATAAAATTCATACTAAAATGCACTATGATGCACTATAAACTCTTCTGGTTGTCTTTGTTGGCCATTTATTGCCTCTGCCCTGTTTTAAGGCACATGTAAGTTTCTTCCAAGATGTTTTAACTTTTTAAAAAATTTATACTTTGATTTTGGTTTTAGTTATGTTGCACATAGTTTACTTGCTGGAGTTAAAAATATGTCTAATGTTAGACAGTAATTTTGTTACAACAATTTTATTTTATGCAGCTCTTATTTAATGAAAGGTAGATTTCTTATCTTGTTTGGCTTTGTCTTTATAGAATGATCACATACACAAAATATTTTGAAGTATTTAGCTGTTTTACGGCTAAAATTTTTAAAGAAGGATAAGTTTTCATCCCAATAATTACAGTCTTTGCAAAGCTTTCCTTCATTTAGTGAAAAGTATGTTAACTGCATGTTTGAAATGGAATATTCAGAGGAGCCAGTTTTCTGCACTTCAGTTGGAATTAATTCTTGCCATCATTACTTGGCCACTTGGAACAGTGTTTGGAGTGGGAAAGAATCAAAATGAAGGACCTCGTATATTAAAAGCAGTATATCTAGAGTTTCTTTAGCATGCAGAGATTTCAAAGAAACTCTATGATGAAAATAAAAGTTTCATCAGATGCTCTTACATCACATATATTTGAGAAATTTTGTCAGCATCAACTTTAAAAAACAAACACATAAATGTTTCTGTATGTGTAAACATTTTACACTTTACTGTTCAACTGAAGATCTCTTGTGTGACAACCCAAAGAGGGAATATTTTTGGTAGTCATTGTTTTCAGCTCTTTGCCTTCTGTTGTATTGCAAATCTCATTTTTGGAAATAGAATGCCCATAGCAAATGAATATGGAGTTGTATGGTTTAAAAGTGAGCTTTACTGATGACAGAGCTTTGTTACTATTTGCTTTTGTTCTCTTTTCGTATTACAGATTCACACATTAGTTGAAAGTTTGAAACTTTCAATCTCTGATCAGCAGCTTCCTATGTTTATACGTATAATGCAACTTGGGATTGCTCTTTATTATGGAGAAATAGGCAACTTCAAAGAAGGGGAAAGTGAAGATTTGATTTGCCACACAAAAGATATTCTGGGAAATATCACAGGTAAATACAGCTTTTAATTTGTGAGAAGAAATGTTAAAAATGTGTTTCTTTGCTTTTTGTGACTAAATATCCAAGTCTAGTTCTTGCCAAGTATCTTGTCAGTCTGCAGTTTGCTACAGGCAATTCATTGTGCTGGGTAAGTATGCAGTGCTTTAACGTCTTTGATGTTATGTTCTATAAAGAATTCTGATGGTGTTAACTAAACTGAGGCTAAATATGATCTAAGAAGACCATTTTATGAGTTGTGACACAGTAGGGTGCTTTGGATTTATCTGTCAATATACCATGCAACAAGGCACCTCTTCATAAGCAAATTTGAAACTGGCAGCAGCCACATTTGAGCTAAATAAGAGAAAAGCCAAAGTGTCCTTTTTAATTTCTTTGAAAATGGTAATTGAGAATAGATATATCAGAACTTGTTCTAAACAGCAGAGAATTACTTTACACTGTTTCCTGTAGTTCTGTCCTTTTACACTGTCTGGTCTCAACTGCTTTTTATTTTCATATAACATGTATTCCCTCTTCTACATGATCTTTCATGGTAACTTGCTGCAACAGGATCTTTACAGGAGCATTGCACTGATGAGGGGTGAATTTTCTTTACCTTTGTGTTTGCTTCCCATCTGCTGCTTCCCAGGCACGTGGGGTGACTCTAGTGGTGATTCTGTGCAGGGCCTGGAGTTGGACTCGATGATCTTTGTGGGTCTCTTCCAACTCAGCATATTCTGTGAATTTGTGAATTTATTTAGAGATTTGTATTTTAATTTTAATCTCCTCAAGACAGAAGTTTTGGTTATCTTTCCAAGATTGGATTTGCATCTGGGGGAATAGGAAGAGAGATTTACCTCACCACCCAACAGCGTGATAATGTCTACAAAGTTCTTGGAATTTCATTCGAAAGTGACACAGCTCTCATAAGCTAGGCTTAAGTTTATAATATTACAGCAGTTTGAAGTTTTGTGTAAACTATTAAATTAATTAATTTTGTTCTGTTTAAGAAATACACCATTTTAACTTGCATTAGAAGACTATAATTTTTTAAATTTCATTCTGTGTTGCTGTCATCTCTGGTTTCAGAGAAATAGATACATGATTGCTAAATGAAAGGAGTGGAATTTTTTTTTTCCGAAATACAGCCTTCCATGTTGGCTGGCACAGATAACTGTTTCACTTTTATGCAAGGTGTAGAATTCTCTATCCTGTTATTGCTATGTGGAACTGAGCAAACAAGATATCTGTAAATAGTTCTCTCTTGTTTTCTCTAAATCTTGGTTTTCTGCACTAGAAACTCTGCATTGCAAAAAGCGAGGAGTTCATTACCCAGGACTTATGATTAGAAGTAATTAATATTCTGGAAATAATGGCTTAATATTCTGCTGAGACTTAAAAAGCATACAAGTTTTAGAAAAATCATTAGTGTGTGTTTTAATAACTTCTTGCATCTAACCAATGTTTTGTACTATTTACAGGAGAAAGTGTGAAGCAGTTTTCTCTGAAGCACTGCTTTCAGAGGGTTGTCTTTGTATCATGAATATCTTTCTTTTGTTAGCATGAAATTTCCCCCAAATTTGGCCAAATATGCATGCCATAGAGAATTACAATGTATTTAGAGTTGCTTGAATTTTGTACCTGCATTCCTGGAGTCAGTGAGGCAACTAGGGCCATTGGAATACAGGAAAGGTGCAGGAAGAATAGAAAAATCATATGAGTCAATATGAGAATAGCTGGGATGGGTAAGCAATGAGTTTCAGATGAAAAGATATAAGGATTAGAGACAGAGTAACTGGGTAATGAGAAAATTGGAATGAAGCTTCAACTGTGGAAGAGGACAGAAGTCAGCAGAGCCAAGTGGGTTTTACTTGACTTCTTTTGGTTCAGGTGTGAAATGGGTGGTGAAACAAATACAGTTTAAGCAAAGATTAATGTTAAAAGGCGTCTGCCTACAAGTATTCAGTCTGTTTTGCATCTAGAATTAAATTTGAGATTCTTACATCCGAATATGTGTAAAATCTTTGATAATCCGTCTCATCATCCTTATTTTTAATGTATGTCTTCAAGATGGTTGAATTGCAGTTGCTGTTGATCAATCCCATTTGCATTCTTTTGAACAACTGTGAATGTTACTTCCTAGCTTTTCATAAAACAGCCATCTGAAAAAGAAATAATATAATGTAACCTCACACTATTCTACACAAGATTTTTCGGAAGGGTCAGTGATTAGAGTAGGATTGCAAAAGAAGAAATCTGTAATTTCCTACATGTTTTTTGTTCAGCTATGCTGTGCTCTAACATTATCATTGTACTTGATGATATGATCATATGTATTTGACAGAACTATCTCCTTCAGAACACAAGACAGATGGCATTCGTTGGATGACCAAGACAGAGATGTAGGAACAGTTCTAGAAACCCATTTCTATCTTTACTGCAAAATATTTTGCCACACAGAGGCTGAAATGGTCATACCATTTATGCTTGTTTCCAGTGTCTTAGTTTGCAGTACCTTCTTTGGCTTATAGCAGACAGATTCTGAATGAGGAAATGGACTTTAATGTCTACGTTATTTAGTGATACAAGAATGAACGTCTACAGCTCTGTCCGCGAAATATGTACTAAGTTTCAGTCATGCAGTTTCATGGCTGATTCAATGAGAAGAAAATTCATGCTATTGCCAGCAGGGATAGTGATGCATTCCTTCCTTCTTCCTCTAGTGCCAGCTCTTGTATTCATGTAGCCACAGGCTGAGCTGGATCACCTGTGCCTGGATGAAAACTAATACAGACAGAGAAATAAAGAAATAAATAAATACCAAGAGAGTAATTTTCTACTGGGTTAATTCCAGGTTGATGTTGAGAGATACCACTTTGCAGACTCTTATTATGGATAAATATCTCAAATCCTTCAAAAGAAAGTAAATTTCTGAAGATCAAACTTGATTTGAACATGCAAACAGTGAGATGTAGGCACACTGCAATCTTGTAATATGTATAAAAAATGAATTTGTTAACTGGAATCACTGCCCTGCATTATGAACCAAGATTGTTCCAGTGTGAACTCGCTATGGATGGCTAGAAAGAGTGGCTGTAGAAACCCGATGCAGAGCAACATTTTGTCCTTTAACAAACTCATGTATGTAAACCAGGGTTTTTGCCATTATGTTTCAGTATCCTATGTGTTTGCAGGTGATGAAGTGGTTAGTGTAGTTAATTCAAAGCAAAGAGATTTTATGTTTCCCAAGTACATACTCCCCTTCATATATTCCTTGTTATAAAGGAATTTACATTGTATTTATGTTCGAAGTGTTTAGAGGATGTTGTGTGTTGCTTATGAGGCTGATAGGCATTTCTTCTGAAGTTTAGTGGATTATATAGTGGCTGTATTACTTTTAATTTAGTGGCAGAAAATAGATATATCTTCCTCTTTCAGTTTTCTGTCTCACAGTATATAGATAGAAGAGCTAGGCTAAAATGGTGCTTATTTTAATGGTTTCCAAAATATTAAAAAATATAATCCAGACTATTACTTGGCATATTTTACTGTAGTCTCTGTGTACTGCAGAAATGAGCATGCTAAATGATGGCTGAATTTTATGGCCATGTAGACCAAATGTTATGCATGACCCAGGTTCTACACCTCCACCTTTTTTTCAGTTTCTGCCAGACCTTCCACCATTTCTTTTTGTGCTTGCCAGCAGCAGTCTGTGCTGATCTACTGGAGTCATGCTCCGTTATCAGTTTTTTTCTTCTATAACTGACAGTTCTTCCTCTTGGCTTTTTCCAAGATTTTATGTGCACCTCTTTTGTATTTGCTGTGTTTCAAGATTTACGTTTGGATTGAAGTCTGATCCCTGAGACTTCTGTGAAGAGAGCAGAAAGGAAGCTTGCATTGCCTTTGTGGGAGGAGGTGTCCTTGACTCTTGAACATGTGCAGAGAACACTCATGAGTGTTTTTTATTACTCTTTCTTCCGTTATGCAAGTATAAATAGAGTAAAAGGCTAAAGACTAATTAGACTAAAGAGTAAAAGGTCTAAAACTTGTAAGAATGGGATCTCTGAGTTTAAAAATAGGTAAATAGAAATTGAATATGCCTGTTTCTGTTCTCAGTTAAATGATTCATTAAACATACCCTTCACCTGCAGGAACAGGACTGCATCCTGTACTGCTTATAGTAATTCTGAAGTATTTAATAGCCCTTGTGAGTCCCATAAGAGTGGTGATGAAACCAAATAAAAGCTGTTTGTGTTCTTTGTATATGCAGTATTACATACATGTTTGGATCATGACTCTTAGACTTGAATCTTTGGGGAAATTCTTGTTTTGCTCTGTGTGCTATCTATAATAATTTTCACAGAAGACTAACATTTTGACATTGGTTCACAGATGGATACCAACTTTTTTGAGCATAGATAAATTTGTATCTTTGAATATTTGAAAAGCTTACTTTTAAACAAAGGAGGTCTGCAGCCTTAAGTTTTATATCTGTGCTGTATTTACGTTTTTTGCGTTAGACTGTTTGAACTGAAGTACTTTTAAATTTAATTTTAAAATTGGAAACTTACAAGATCAAAGTATATCATTATTTAATAAGGTTTAATTTTGCAGCTTTAGAAGGTTTTTAATTGAAGAAGCCTTGAAAGCTTGTAGTATAGATTGCAAATTCTGGTCTCACTGCAGATGCGTGATACTAAAATATGGCAAAGACCCTTAATATTTTTTGGAAAAAAATGTTAATGAATCAAAGAAGTGTTTGAAAACTCATATTCAGTAATTTAAAATTTCTACTCACTTTCTATGATTATAAGCCAAATACCAGTGAATGCTATATGGAATATTGTCCTAGATAAATTTCACATACCATAAATTTGAGTTTAATAAATAAATTTTCAAATATGTTGTGTCTGAAGTTTAACTTGGTTTTTGTTTTAAAAGGCACAGAAGATGAAGCAAGCTCAGCAATGCAGTATCCTGCTCAGTATATTAGTCAAGATCCTTATTTGCATCAAGATGATGACCAGCAACAGGGATGGGTTTCTTGGGCTTGGTCTTTTGTTCCTGCTATTGTGAGTTATGATGATGAAGAGAATGATTCTAGTGGAATTGATGATGGAACAGCAGAACAGCAGAAGTCTCAGTCCCTCAAGGATCCTATTATTTCAGTTGGGTTTTACTGTACCAAGGCAACAGTGACTTTTAAGGTAAATATTTCTCTGTGTTATAAAGGATTTATTTGACTTGCTGAGGAAGTGCATAAAGATTTTCTGAGTGTTTGTGTGCTATTTGATTCAAGACGAATATTGCTGGTATTATGAGGGGAGTATTATGTTAAGGAATAACAAGAAATGTGAATGCTGAAAGTTCCTCTTCCATCATACTGGACTGATAATGGCAATGTGAGTCGGTTTTGTTATTTGAACTAGAATTTGAGGGTGAACTTTGTAATATTCAAAGGAAACCACTTAATTTACTTAGATTAATATTTTTTGATGGGAGAAAAAGTCTAAAGGCTTTCTATAAATGTTTATTGCAGTATTCTATCTGTCTAATGTTTATACAAATATGTATTTTTAAATAAAAATTTTAGTTTATAATTTCATAGAGCCAGGATTTGAGGAAATTTTAGAGACTACTCTTTTTTTGGACTATTGTATGTGAAAATATGAACTTAACTTGATAATGTTGAATTAATTTTTGTTAGGTTGAAATTGTATTGAAGAAAAAAAGGATAAATAATAAATGTAGTCTGAGCTATAAACTGTGTATTTAGAGAAAGATTTAAGTATTACCTTACTGAAAATAAGTATTACTTATTTTCAGCAAAGCTGAAAATTGTTGCTGGCCTTCTCTCTAATATTTTGTAAGCTTGCAGAAGGTAACATGGAGTGTCTGAATAAGATATTGAGATGTACTGACAGAAATTAAAAATTAAGGTACTGAATTAGCAGAATACTTGTAACGTGTCAAACTACATGCAAGTAATTTTATGTGCCTAACTACACAAAGTGGCTCTTGGCTTTAAAATTAAGCATGCATTAAATCAAGGTCAGAACTTTGCCACAAAGTAATTTAGGATTATTTTTATGACTTTTATGACTTTCAGATGAAGTGCAATACTGTCATAACTCTCATACAAGAATTATGTGCCTGATTTTATACGCAATACCATCAGGAGCTCCCTGTCCCTTTCTTGCCTGTTTGGTTTGACATCTGTGCACTAGAGTGTTTTATGGGGCTTTATGCCTAATTTAGCTATTTTTGTTTGGTGGTGTAGAAGGGCATATAGCTGCTCAGCAACTGTCAGAAAGTGTGAGACAAGTGTCTTTGGAAGCTGTAGACATTCTGTGGGGAGGTTGATGTTTTAAGCTTCAGCCTCCTGAAAACTTTGCTTGCAAAATTTCAGGATATCAACAGCATTCAAGCATGTTCTTTTGTTTCAGTCTGCTTCAGCCTTCATTAAATGAGGCTAAAAATAAATAATAGAATGTTTTTCCCTCCTTCATTTATCATTTCACTGGTACACCACTTGAAACATGAACAAGCCATCAAAACTCAAATTTCTCATTTATCATGGCTCAGCATCTTCTTTTACACTATGTCGTACAGTAGTAATTTCATGCTCTCATTCCTCATGCAAGAAAACTCATTTAAAATAATATGAACTTCTTTTTTGAGCATGTGTTTTGCTAGAGAGGGCTTTCCTAATGCTTCATTTGCAAGTTCACACATTTTATATTAGGAAGCAATTAGATTGCAAAATGGTACTTAAAATGTACCATTTTGCATTCTATAAATTTAAAATGTGATGTATGATGCTAGTATGGTGACAGAAGGAAAACAGAATTCATTGTTCTGCTTGCATGCAAAGAATGTATGGAATTAATTTGTGGTTCATCTTTTGGTTAAAAACTAAGGTCAAGTTTCTGCATTAACATTTTGAATAGTTGATATCATTCCAGCTAAAAATCATGCCAAATTAAATGTACCGTTTTCTAATAATGGTGAAAACTATTCTTGTAATTTCTGAGTTCTTTTAATCAATTAATTGCTTTTCCTCTACAATAATTGCACACAGGTGAAGGATGATCAGTGCTTTTTTTCATTCAATTTTCTTGGACATTCGGGTTACAAAATTTTAAATTGAAACAGCATCCATGTGTATCCAGTCTTGAAAATAAAAGTGTGTAGATCTTCCTTTATAAAAATGAGAATTTGAAGTATTTAAGCTGTTCAACATAAACTAACTTGTGTTTTTTCATGCCAGACATAATATATTCAATATTGCATTCCTCTTTTCTTGTTTTTCGTAGCTGTAGGTTGTGCTTTTTAGCCAGTGTGTGTTTTCCCATTTTGAATTTTTATATCAAAATCATGCAAGAAATATAAATGTATGTTGCTCTCGATTGCATTGACATGAAACAAAAATGGGTATTGTTGTAATCAAAATGTGTCTGTAATATTATCATGATGTTTAATTATTTTCTGGGAAGAACAAAGTATTAATGGATTTTTACAGCAGTTTGTAAGCTCATTTGCTATTAATAATGCAGCTGTGTATCTGTATCATCTTTTCACACAGTTTCTCTTTAGATAAGCAAACTAAAAATACTATAGTGGATTTTAAACATTCTCTTACAGCATATTTCAACCAGAAGTTGAATATGAGACATTCTAATATGGATAATGTGTTTCAGCTGTTTAATTGCACCTGTTTCCTGACAGTTAATATATTTTTGCCCATAGTTTACTTTGTCTTTATCGATTCTGTATATTAATGACAGTACTGCTGTTTAATAATAATATTGACTTTTATAAGGTCTTTATCCTATTATTCTGTAGCTCACTGAAATGCAAGCTGAAAGTAGTTATTACAGCCCTCAGAAAGTAAAATCCAAAGAAGTTATATGCTGGGAACAAGAAGGAACAACAGTTGAGGTAATTTTCCATTGACAGGGCTTTTTTGATACATTATAAGTATTTTTTAAATTATTGCATTGCTGATTTTTCATATTCTGTCACACTGGATGTGTTTATTTTAATAATCATGTCAATATTAACTCCGTAAACTTCTGTGCTGTAGTGGTTGAACACTATAGTAATCCCTTCCTTTCAAGTGCCCTGTATGATTGCTGTTTATTAAAACTCTGAATATATAAACTAAGCATATTTTGCTTTATTTTTCTCCACCTTCTTTATTTCTTGTGGAGTAGAAAGCTTAAAAATTTATTGCATTTATTTTTTTTTCCTCACTAGGTCCTTATGAAAGGTGAACTTTTTTTTGATTGCCAAATTGGTTTTGTTGGTTGCCAAGCTATGTGCCTTAAAGGAATTATGGGAATTAAAGATTTTGAAGAGAATATGAATAGAAGTGATGAAGTGAGTATGTTGAAATATCAGTTGATTTGCTGAAAAAACAATTCTGTTATCCTTTATTAAAATATTTCATAGTAAAAATTGAAAAGACTGCTGTTACCAGTTGTGATTTTTGGATGTTACTCTGATATAGAACTCAATGTCCATTCCTTAGAATTGAAAAGAGAAACATTTCAGTTTGAGAAGAGGCAGAACATAAGACTTATTTTTTCATTTTGGACAATAACCCATTGTTGCCTTTGTCGCCATACTTTGATTTTGTATAACAAATTAAAATACATTTGAAAAACTTTGAAAGTACTTAAATCAACAGAAGATTGGAAAGGAAAAAATGGGAACACTGTATGTTGAAGATAATAGAGATGTGGCACAAATAACTGAATGAGTGTCTTACCTCACTTTTCAGTAAGATTGAGAGCACTATGAAGGGAAGGAGTTAGATAGTATTCATTTTTGTATTTTGAATAGATGCAAATCTTCAATTGCTTAAGACAAAATCAGGTATCCTTATGAACTACTTTAAAAATATTTAATGAAGTGTTTCATGGAATTCTAAATTCAATAATGATGATTTTTAGTTGAGCTGTAGATAGAATAGTGCCCTAAAGTATTGGAGAACAGCAACTATTATCTGTGTTTAAATAAAAACAAATAACACAGCCAAGAAGAGACCTATTAACTTGATGTTAGTGCCCTGTGAAGTCTTGGAAAGTATTCTAAAGAGAAAAATTAAGGATATGAAAGAAAATACCATGTGCCTACATTTATGTCAAATATCTCCTAATCTGGGAGGCCGTATACTGTACTATGATAGATGTGATGGGGCAGCTTCTTTTCTATCCCCTGTGGGAGCACCATGGGTTGGCATCCATCTCAGGTGTTTGTGTATGCAGTGCAGAAAACAAGAAAATATCCTTACACAGCTGCTGAGTGTGGCATTGTATGACATTTAGGGGTGTAGTGGGACACAGTACATGACTGGTGTGCTGCAATGGATACATAGAGGCTTTTACAGAAAGAGAGGCTGGGGAAGCAAGGGTGAGCCAACTGGAAAAATGCTCTGCTGGCCTTGTTAAGGACACGGGAGATGTGGTTGGGGATGTGAGTGTGGACAGCCACTTTGTCTGTGAAAACTGAGATTGTCGGGTATAAAATTGTGAGAGAATTGATTTTTTTTTTTTTTTTTTTT